>JAOUZG010051192.1:1490351-1508232 GCA_026289955.1 Argiope argentata
ATGTGTGTGTTTGTGTATTTTGTTCAAATTTTCAGTTCTTAGTAAAATACTTTTTATTCATGCAATCAAGTTCAAGTATATTTTTTTGAAGTTGTAATAAATGACATTTGATGTTAATACAATTTTTGCAAATATTCATTCATTAATTTTTTATTAATTAATTAAAAACTAATTTTCTCGCCGCTATAGTTTTTTTTTATAGTAGTTGTAATTGTTAGGTCGGGATAGCCTTTTTGGTTGGACGTAGGATTCGTATAACCTGTGCGGAGAGTTTGAACTTGGTCATAAAAGTCTCCATGTCAAGAATAATACCACTGGGGGTACTGAGTGAGAGTTGATCGTTATTTGGTTGCACATGGATCCATACCCTCGGAAGCTACTGCACCCTTCCTTCTGTTGTAGTGCAGAACATGAGAACAAAAATTGTAATTATTTAATAAAAAGTAATTAAATAAATAAAATCGTTCCTAGTTTCTTAAATTTTTCCTAATATCCAAAGTACGAAATGATTTTTAAAAAATGTTTTTTTTTTTAATCTTACGTATTCATACGTACTTGCAATTATGTTGCACTAACAGAATTTTTAGCTGCAATTATTGAATAAATTCATGTGCTCTCTAATCTTTCCTTTATATAACTTTTAGAGGACATGTTTATAATAGTATATTTAGGAAAAATGGAATAGATAATTCCACCATTGATAGATAAAAAGGGCCACGATTATCAACGTTTTTCTTTATCAGATTGTTCATATTTAATATGCCAGATACCTACATTTTAAATATATATGAAATCAAGGCTTATTCATAAAAAATTAAAAACTTTTTTATATTATGTAAATGTATCAATATGACCTAACTCTGTGCATTATTAGTTAGAAATAAAATATGATTTGTCAAAAGTTCTAAAAGAAACAAATAATGATTTTTAAATTGCACAAACTTATAAAATATCTCGAAATCATAAAGGAAAAAAAATCACAAAAATGAGGAAAAAATAAGACTGTAATAAGCTTGGGTTTTTCAATCTAATTTACTTGTACTTGGCAAGAAAAACAAACTTTTCCATCAGACTTAAGTGACGTTGAACTTACACAGGTGATGGATTATTGGCCCAAACATAGAAGATAAAACTGAAGCTAAAAGAGTGACTGAAGGATATATTTTGATAATACAGATAAAAATGTATTCTCTAATTAAATTTGAAGATAATAAACAGATTGAAAATTTCTTCATAGTCTAGAGGAATAATTTTTCAATGAAATCCACGAACACGTGGAAAATTATTTCCTTATATTTGGATAAAAATGCTAACTATTTTACAGTTTTTTTCAATTATAATTTTTTCTTTTTTTCAAAAATCTGTAAACATAATGTTCATGTCAAAATAAAATAAATTGAATTTCGCAATAAACATGAGGTTTAAAACAAATTTTAGATTGAAATAAATTCTACTATATCGGCATCGTTTATCGAATTTTACAAATTAAAACTAAACTTTTCAATTAAACAATTCAATAAGATTTAAGAAAATGACATTGTAATTAAATTGAATATTTTGACGTAAAAGAAATATGAACATAATGTTAAATCTTTTCTATTTTTAAAAAAATTGAGTTGAAAGGAATTTGATTTTTCTGATGCATTTCTTCTGCCATTAAACATTGATGAAATGTATTTTTAAGAGTTTTCACATAAATTGGAGTAAACAATTTTATTAATATTCCATGGCTATTCACCTCACTAATTTAATGGGCAATTATCTTATGATTTTCCCCGCCTCTTTAAGACTAAAGAGAAAATATGTAGTAGCTGTTCAATATGTATATCAGTATTGTTGTTCTCGTGTTTCACGTTACAACGGAAGAAGGGGTGCAGTAGCTTCTGAGGGTATGGAGCCTCTACCACCCTAGGGCAGAAGCCTGAGTTCTAGCTCACGTCATAAATCCTTTTTACGGGACAAACTTCATTAATTCATCCCCAGATCGTAATTTAGATCTGGAACAGAGAAAGACGATCTCTGACCTAGTACCTCCAATGGTTTTACTATCGACATGAAAGACTTTGTGACCACAATAGATTTGACTATGCGGCAGTCGCAGTACACTCGAAGAGTCTTCGGTTGTCGGGTGTTAACTCGTATCCCAAGGGATGCTAATCCAACCCCGTACCAATCAGGCTATCACTGTCATCTCTGTACAGTTTTAAAGGGCATTTTAAATTGGAATATAAATAAATATTTTAGTGTTTTCAGGTTTATTTGCTTATGTACACAATATATAAAAATAATATTTGCGAATTTTAATTAAAATAATATTTACGAAAATAAATTAATATTTATATAATTTAAATATAATATTTACTTATATTTATATAATTTAAATATAATATTTATTTATATTTATATAATTTAAATATAATATTTTTAATATAATTAAAAAATAATATTTACGAATTATGCCTGATTGCCTATGTCAGGTCAAAAATGTTTTCACGTAGTGAAATATACATGAATTTAATTTGTAGATTTCAGTCAAATTTCAAAACTAATTCATTTCGTGAAAACCTGTCTTTTAAGCAGTTCGAATATTAGTTAATCAAAATATTTACAAATATTAATAACAGAAAATGCAGAGAAATATATGTCAAGAACGATTCTTAAAGGCATTCCCCAAGAGAATATTGATTTAAATAGCAAAATAAAAAAATGGTTATCTTACATTTAAGAATAAAAATATATTTAATGAAACATATAAACACAATCATAAAAAAGGACACATACATTAAAATTGATAAGCTACAGATAAATTGCCAACTTTTGGAGCATAGATATTCCTCGTTCCCTTCAATTTATTTAACATTTTTTATTAGCAATAAAGAAAAAAAATCATGAAATCAAACATGTTTTTTATCTCAAGAAGGAAGGCTGCCTCTCACACTGCTACTAAAAGCTTGTTAAGACAAGCATATTTTTTTTTGTTGATCCACAGCTTGTCAAAATTTATGAGCGAGCTAGAATGCTTAAAAGCATCATCTTTTGGCGAGAAAAAAAAGTCAAACAAGCAGCGGTGGAACGTAGTATCCTTTCGGATAAGTGGCCCAAAATAGCCCGGCGTAGGTTGAGACACTTGAGTGAGGCTCATTCAGGGCTAATGATATTTATGGTTGAACTGACAGAAATTTATCATTCCTATTATAATTATGTCTGAGTTGACGGCAAGAATGCTAAATAGTCTCTGGGGGCGAGTCACTCTGTCAATAAGTTGGGAACTTATCTCAACATGAAATATTTCTTTAACCTTTCAAATGTGAGCTCATTCCGTAATTGATTACTGTAATGAAATAAATCAAAAATCATTGCAAACAATAAGTAGTTAGGCCTACTATATTGATAAGAATATAATTTATACTTATGGTTATGGTTAATGTTTATAAAAAGTTACAGATATTATATGTTCTTTTAATTTTAATTTCTCGTTGCCCATTTTTTTTATAATTGAATTAATAATCTTTTAAAAATGTTTTCGATTCAGATTGAATAATTAAAGCGTTGATTATTAAAATGATTAATTTAAAAAGCCTTAATTCATGAAGTGTTTCTTATAACTTTGAGTATTTCTTATTTAGCAATTAATTATTTATTTGTTAATTCGAGAGGTGTTTCTTATAATTTAGAGAGATTCTTATATAGCAATTAATTAATTTATTTGTTGTTGCTCTGATTTTTATTTATTGAATGAATTGCTGATTTAAAAAAATTAAATTGCTTTCAAACGCAAATATATTTTCTATCAATTATTTAGTAATAATTATAAAATAATTTTTTAGAAAAGCAGCGTGTTCTTTCTTATTAGATTCTAAAACATGTACTTTATTTTGATAAGGTCTTGTCCTAATTTAAACCACACAAATCCATTCTTCTTACATTTCAAAAGTCATTTATCCACATCACAAATTTATCTGTTAATACATGATGCTGTAAGATATTCTGAATAATGTTGAATATCTACAGAGTATCCTAGTTTTGTAAGTCTTTAAATAAAAATAAAAAAAGAAATTTTTCAAATTTGAATATTTGTATTATAATTTTTATAGCAAATTTTTTTCGTACATTTGTAAGAAGCAAAGTACACGAAATAAAATCACCAAGCAAATAAAGTCTTTTCCTCATAATAAATCTTTTAGACAAAGAAAATGTATTAAAAAAATTAGATGCAAAATAATAAAAGAAATAATCTTAACATATCTATCCTACATCATAAAATTTGATTGAATCATTGTAAAAAATGTCATTTTCCACAAACGGCTTATTATTGGTTATTTATAATTGTTCTTTAAATATAGGTGGCCATCAAAACGATGGAAATACCAGTGAATAAACACGACAGAAATGCTTATTACGCATTAAAATATAACCCTAGCTACCAGATTTTTCTAAATAATAAAAATATATATCAAGGTAGTATGAGGTAGTTTTAATGAGGTTCTATGTATTTCTTGAAATTTTTCAGGCTTTCAAAGTGGCTAAAATGTAGGAATATAAAAAGTTGGGCAATTGTGATTGAAACATCTCAGTTTTTAGGGTCTTTTTTAGAGCAGCGATGTCTAAAGTTTATGGTTACATACACACGGTGCGACGAGACAAATTTGATATTGCAAAATATTGGACACTAGGAGAAGTTGAACGAAAGTCTTAGTGCAATATCTAAAAAGAAAACAATGACAGTACAATCAGCATCTGAATTCTCCATTGTGAATAATTACAGTAAGAAAGCACCCTCATAAATAGAACATTTTTTGTAGAGCAGCAATATTCCAAATTGTTTGTAGTAGATACTAATGCCAAATGTCGTCTACAGTGGTGCCATAACCCCAAAATTTGGAAGACTATCATATGATCAGAAAAATGATATTTCATCCTTTTTCCCACAATAGGACTGGTACATGTTTGGAGAACTACTGCACAAGAATATGAATCCTTCCAATTGTAAAGAGTTGAGAATGCTTAGTTTAGCTTATTAATATTAACATCTCGTTGTAAAGAAACACTAGGGCTATTTTGGACGGACCTCGTAATTTTGAGCTACGGTCATGTGATGAGGACGACACCTGAGCTGCCGTGATGAGGACGACACCAGAGCTGCCACCCCCTCTCCATATCATGGATGTAACATGCAACGCATACCCTTACACGGCGGTTCTTCGGTGGAAGCGGGTCTTGAACTTGAAACCCTACGGTTGACATTCCAAGACCTTACCACCAGGCTACTAAGGCCGAAAGAATTGGGAAGATTCTGGCATATTATGAACAGCTGTAACGTAGTTTTCTTCATGTTCCAATCATATCTCTATAAGAATGAATCATTGGCGAGAAGTATAGAGGAGTTTGAAATCCTAAATCCATCCTTTAATGCAGACTTTTTCCCAATTGTAGATGGTAGATTTTCCAGTGTGAGGCACCTATTCATACAGTGGGATTTTTTTTCACTCATTATTTAATGAATATGAGGATAAAATGAATTCCTTCGTTCACATGTCTTGTGATGCTTATTTGTGTAATAATTTTTAAAATCTTGGTTGACAAAAAAATATTCGTTGAAAAAAACAATGTTTAAATTTTCTCACTTAGAAGGCTTGCTTAATCAATAGTAATTATTCTTCGATACGAAACAAAACTTGCTATTCAAAAGGGAATTTTTCAGTATACTTCCAAGAAAATATATTCTTTTATTTTTGTATTCTTTTGATTACTTGAGTAGGACAATCAACACCACAATACCATATAGCAATTATGAAGAAAGTTTCAATTACATATGGATATAAATCGAAAATCTTTGTTCTGAAAACCAAACTGGGGTAACCCTGGTTGAATAGACTCATTTAAATACGGAATTCGGAACAATTTAGATTAAACCTTTCTATATTTAAAATAAAAATTATTATTTTTAGTAAAAAGTATTCATTAGGAAACTTTATTTGAACTCTTTATAAAATTTACATTTGAATATAAGCTATTTGTTATACTATTATCATAACATGGATTACAAATCGTTTTATAATATTGTTTAATATTTTCAACAACATATAATATTCTTAAAAATATGAATTGCTTTTTAATTTTTACAATTGATTTGGCTGTTTTTAGAAATTTAATATAGCTGATTTTGGAAGTATAACTACTACAGGTAGTATAACTACTACAGGTACAAAAAGACTTATGACAACTTTTGGCATGTAATCTGGGAATCAAATAATGAAAAGTGCTAAATAGAGCTACAATCACATATAAGAAAGTGTTCTGCTGATTTGACAGCTTTTAGAAATTTAAAATGATTGATTTTTGAAGTATAACTACTACAAGTGTTTATCAATGTAATAGAAACATTACCAATGAATACAAAAAAAATATTAAGAAGACTTAGGACAACTTTTGTCATGCAATATAGGCGTGCAGTCTAAAAATTAAATCATACAAGTGCTAAATAGAGCTACGATCACCTGTTAGAAAATAATATGCTGATTATCCACTGGTTTGTAGATTATTGAGTGGTAACTTGATGAGTATGTAATCAATCCAATATGAAGAGGTGTTGCCATTTGAATACAGTAGATTCGAGGCTAATACACTGCATTTTTCCAGTTTAGGAAGCATAAATTCAACTAACTATTTGCACCAAAGATGCTAAAAAATGAAGTGAAATTTGCTCGCTTGCCTAACATTAGCTGAATTCACTGCTCTACAGAAGTTTATTTGCATAAATCACAAATCTTTAGACAAAAATATATAAAGAAGACATTTAAAAGTATTTAATGGAACAAGTTGATGATAATCGAAAATCTCCTATTGTTATATCATTACTATCATAAGTTTTTAAGAAGTATTTGGAAAGTTATTAAGGATTTTTTAATGTAACAAATTGAGCCTTCCAAATATATGCTTATATCTTCCACTCTGTCGTATTGTATCTTCTATTTCTTGTGATTAGTTTTCCTGTTTTACCAATCAGAAACCAGGAAAAGGAGTATGGAAAGAAAAGAGTCGTGTTTAAGAAGAGTCTTGCCGATGACAAAAACCTTCTTTTAGTCTATCTCTGTTGCTTTTTAGTTCTTTCTTTCGTCCCCGCTGATACTAGACTGTTTTAAAAAATCAGTGCTTAATTAATATATATATTAACTAGAGCACATCGTCTATTGTAAAGTGTATTGGGAGTCATCGTCTTTTAGGATAGAATGGATTCAAGTAGAGAAATAAAAATGCTTAAGGGGATTTTTGTTATCCGTTACTGAAGAGAGGAAGAATAAAACACAAAAGATGCTTTTTACCATTCTTTCTGTTTTTATTACCCACCTCCTTTTGGCAATACATACCAAGTGTTGACATTCCTCGAGAAAATAAATGCAGAATAGTACATTCCGGTTGAAAGTTCTTCGTTTATGAAAGAGAACAGAATAGGCTCCGTCGACTGGAGAGACGTAGGTGCTGAAATGCCACCATCTGCCGAAGCTGAAATGCTTCCAGCGGTATTGGAAAGTGTTTTTTCCTTCAACATTTCCACTGAAGTAAAGGGTACTAAATGTTGGAAAAGGTGCTTATTCTTATTCTTCTTGAGAGGGATGATACAGTTTTAATATATTTCGAAAGAAGTGGGAGCCAAAAGGATATTTACGTGAGTGGTATTTTGGATACTTCAGGGTGAATAAAATGTATTTCATTTTAAACTTTCGAGTATTTCTGGTGGTGTAACTTTTAGATATTATTGAAAAGAAATATAAGCTTTTTTAAGATATAGATATTGATAAATTTGATCTCTTTCTAATACAATATCGACGCTCGAATTTTATTATATCGGATAAAATTTGCATATGAATACAAGCATGTCCAATTATGCTTTCTATTTAAAAAGATTAGGGAAGTTTCAAAATACTGAATATTTTCTTTTGTAACTTAGATACAAAAAAAATATTGGATTAACAACTTTTGTAAACATTTTAATAATTATATATCTTTTATTTGACCAAAAGTTTTGTCAAAACAGATATAAGTCTTAAAAATCCAATAAAATTCTTACATGGACAATTGTGGAATTAGATGGTGATAATGATAAAGATTATTATAAAAAGTAGCATATTATTTAAAAAAATAGTATATTATTAGTATTAAATTATTGTAAAAAGCTTACTATTGATATATAAAGGTTTTTTTTATAAATTATATTTAAAACAAATATTTTTCGTAACATGGATGTATAAAAACTATTATTATACCTAAATTTTAAATATAATAATTAATATATATTATATTTTTAATAGAAATATTATGAATAATATAATATAACTATATATTATTTAATTTTAGTATATTTTATGAATAAATTATTTTAAATATAATTTATATATAATTTAATAAAAAATTATCAAAAATAAAATAATATATTTTTTAAATATTTGCTTCCTTAATTTAAATACATGCATAAATATCATATAAAATATAATGTTATTTTAATATTCACGTATTTAACAAACATGAAATTTATTATGCATTAGTTGTATAAAATTTTTATTCTCTCTTTTGTAGTTATAAAAAAACTATTTTTAATAACTAATCACTATTTTTCAATAAAATCTGAATGTGCTAGTGAAGAATTAAATTTTATTTTCAAGAATTACTATTAAATATTAATTTTTGTATAATTAAATTGTCCAAAGTAGAATTTTATTGGATTTTTGTGACTCGTGGTTTGTTTTGGCACAGTTTTTGATGAAATAAAAAGGTAATTAAATATATATAGTTATTAAAATGTAAAAAAAAATATAAATTTTATATATCAGTTTGAAAAGAAATTAATATTCAGTAGCTTGAAATTACCGAAATCTTTTAAAATTCTATTCATTATTGGAAGTACTTGTATTTAGATGCAAATTATGTTCATGCCTTTATTTATCTTGCTATGCTACATATACATCAAAACCAAAAACCGTGATACGGATATGTAAATTTTAAAAGGATTATTTAAGTCAGAATTTCAATACAAAAGAACATATATTTAAGTAAATCAAATAGTTTACATGTTTTACAGAAATTCTGCACAACATTTTGATATATTTACATTTTTTCAATGATATAGATTCCATCAGCGCTATTTTTTTGAAGAAAATTAATTGAATCCTTGTTTATCTTGATCGGAAGTTAATTTAAATTATAACATCTAGATTTTTATAGAAATAATTTGTCAAAATATATTATTATTTTAGAAAAAAATAATGAAGTTTATCTAATAATATTATTGCTATTTAAAAATTTTAAAATATTAATTATTCGAACTTAAAATATATTTAATTATAAATAATAATTATTTATAGTTATTATATTATCTTAAAATGTAATTTTTAATAAAATTATAACATATTTTAAAAGAAGTATTTTGGTATATTTACTTAAGATTTTAAGAACAATTAAAGATATTGCATGTTTTTTTAATGTTAGTATCTATTTTATAAAATTATTATGTATTTAACAATTCAAGATCACTGGCGTTCTGACACAAAGGTATAAAAAAAATTCAGTATTCTAATAGCTGAGGATAAGAGCTGATACTCAATCATAAAATTTTAGCTTTACAAGCTCGAATATTTAAATATAAATTAAATCATTAAATAGATTTCTAAAATTTATTTTCTTGTTATAATATATCATTCACATTTTCATTTCCTGTTTTTATTTCATCAAAATTATTGATTGGTAGTAAAAATATTTTGTGAAAAATAATCTACTAATTATGTATTCAACTATTATTCTAGTAAAGGTTTTCTAAAATTTCGAAATGGTTTTCTTACAGCAGCATATCATTTATATTTTCTTTTATAGATTTTATTTAATCAAAATTATTGATTGGCATTTGAAACTTCTTTCAAACCAAATTTATTCAACTGCCGCTCTACTAGCTAACGACATTGTGAAGAACAAAAGTAAACAATTTAGCAATTACTTCCCATTGAAATTCTGTTCCACGGAGAAGTCAGTCTCTGAAAACTTTCTTATTTAATTGGATATTAAAACCTTTTTACTCCGTGCTTCGCTTAAAGTCAGCATTGTTTGCTTCCAATCAAACTAAAATATATGATACTTTCTTTCTTCTGCTAACTCGCATTTTCTAAGCCGAAAACGTTAGTTTCCTTTTTTAAATAAAGCATTTCTTTCATTCTCAAGGGAAGAAAGTACTTATTTCTCTTGTTGAGAATGGATACTTTCTAATTATTCGCTGTCTGAATCTCATTCTTCGATTTTTTTAAAGATTTAAGCTAATTGGAAGACCCTGAAAATCTAATTTTAATTACTTTTTGAAACTTTACCAAAAGGTAAACAGAGACACTAAAAGTTAGCTTTTGTTGCAATTAAAGTAAAATTAATCCAATTGTTTGAGGTTTTTTTCCTTTAATGTTTGTTGAAAACAATTTTGTGGAGAGGTTGTGATTTGAGGATGAAACCGCTTTCGAATTGTTAATCGAAATGAAAGTATCGTACGAAGAATTTTAAAAGTAAAAAAATGATGTTTAATATTCGATAACAAACATATTTGGTATTGGTTATTATTGTTTTATGATTGAAATTAATGATGTCAAGTTTTATTTTTCATATTTACTCTAAAGAGAACAAACAAACTTATTTTAATGATGTCCTTTTTAATCAGATGCATCTTCAATTTAAAACTAATTTTACGAATAATAATTAGGAATTGGATTTTTTGATCGGACAAATATTTTGCACATATTTAAATAATAGATTTTCAGTAATAAGCTATTTAATAGGACATATAACTCAGAAACCTCTAGAAAATTGGAAGAAAATTGTATTGCTCTTCTAAACTTTAAATCTTTAAAATGATACACATTAATTATAAACTTATATTTTCTCCTTGTAAAATTTCTATCTTTTAGCTCATTATATACACTTTTTTTCAAACCCCAATACTGGTACTTATTTATTTGAAAAAGTAATTAATATGGGTAAAACTTTTAAAGAAAAAATGAGTACACATTGAACTGAGTATTCTTCTAAAATATTTATCTTAAAATATTTATTTTAAAACGTTTATCTAAACACAATACCATGGATATCCAAGCAATAGAAATAATAATTTTAAGAAAACTGAATCTCATTTTAACTGACTGCGGTGGTTAGATGGTAAGGTCACCTCTTCGAAACGGGCGGGATGCAGGTTCGAGTTCCCACTTCGATGAAGAGCGGTCTTGTGTGCGGTTCTTACCCATTTAAAATCCGTCATTGCTAAACGCCTTCCTGCTGGAGGGGTGTGAAAGCTTGGAGAAAAGAGTGCTAGCTCAAGTTTAGTACAACTCATCTGAACTTGGTTCAAAGGTACGAGGTCCATCCTAAAGTAGCCTTAGCGTTAATTAAAAAATTGAATACTAAAAGAAATAAAAATGATTTAAATATGATTTTTACTTTATGTACCTATATAAAAAAGGGTTGAAATTTTAACTCATTTTCAGCCTAATATTTATTTAGTAAATATTTTATTAATTACACATTTTTACATTATATTACAAATATATTTATTTTCAGTTTTTCAATTATTATTCGCAGAATATCAAAAATAAAGAAACCTTTCAAGATAAAGAGCATTAAAGTTATTTTTTTATAAACTAAAATAATTTAAAATTTGAAATGTGTTCAACATAAAAATAAGGTCACAGTAAATATTTCATAAAAAATTTCACACATAAATCAGAAAATTGTAGCAATTGAGGGAAAATGGAACATATATTCACAATTTGAAAAAAAAATGTTGTTACTAGCATATGTTTTTATGGATCAGGCTGTTACTAAAGTAATTCTTGGCTTAAAAGTTTTAAGTAATTAATGACTAAAAATTAAAGAACTAAAATCAGCATCTTAGCCCATCTCCTGGCTGTCCTTTTTTTAAAGCTTGTTTTCTTCTTTTGTCTTTCCATTTACCTGTTTAATTATCCTCTAATTCCGATGTTTACATTGAAAAACTGATATAATGTTACTTTGTAATTATGAGAATTGTTAAATATTGAGTGTTTTAAATTTTTCGGACAAAACTGAGAAATAATACATATTTTTTAAGAAATTTTTGGAATATTATAGATTAAAAAAAGGGAAATTTTTAATATTAAATGAGTAATCAATTTCTTTTATAAGTAAAGAAATAAAGCATTGATTTAGTTTGATTGTTTTACTGTATACACTCCTTACTATCCATAATTTTTAAATCAGATATGAGAATTTGTTTTGTATTTCGGTTATTTCTATGAATTAAAAAAGTTTCAAAATTTAAATTAAAAATGGTTTCCATGCAAAGGTGAGGACCGAATGCAAGTAAAATAATCTTACTGTACAGATTTAATATAAATATTAGATTTTCTCAATTTTATAAATATGAGCAAATATATATAAAGAGATAATGTGAATCTTAAATAACTATCCTTAAGAAGTTCCAGTTTAAAAACAAAGCTGATTTCTCAAAATTTATTTTCTACAATATATTTGTTCATGCTAAATGCACACACATTTCATGCTAAAACATTAAGATTTTTTAAAGAAATTAATTATGATGTAATAATTTTAAGCGGTTTTCAATTAATTTTTAATTTGTCTTCAGTTAAGTTTCATTAAAGTGTGTTTTCAATCCATGTGTCCATTTAAAGGCGAAAAAGTTTAGATTTAATTATGTAACTATAAACCAATTTTAACAACGTTTCGCTATTTTTTTGTGAATTAAACTTTTTTTATAAAATATAACAAGCGTTAAGTATAGAAGGATTCCTTAAACAGTGTTTAAATTTTAAGAATAGCATAGGTATACAGAAACAGGTATTTATTATGACGACATAGATAAATAAACGTAAAATGTGACCGTTATAAGAAGCTCTTTGTCATTAAATTTGAGGCTGATTATTAAATTTAAAATTTTTGAAATATGAGTTCTTTGTTTTGATAAAGACCAAGGAAACGAGGAAAAGGATATTTTGTTACATGCTACTAAATATTTTGGAAAACGATAATTTATTTTTCATAAACACACAATTACAATCCAAATACTTCGAAAATTTATGAATACAGTTTTATTTTCAAAATGAAATTTCTCAGATCAACTAACTTACCCATCAAACTCTTTCAAAATTTACATTTTTTTTAAATTCACAGTGTCACTCCATGAAAGAAAAATGTTAAATCTGCTCTTATTTAAACATTGTAATAGTGTAAAACGCAAAATACATTAAAAAATTCAGGAATCAAAAGATATAAAGTTAATTCCATTCAACAAATTTTTAGAGGAGGTAAAACTAATTTCTAATTTAATATGCTCGGAATTTTTTTTTAGCAAACGTTTTAAAAATTCAGTACTAATTATGATAATGATAATCATAATGAAATCTTCGATGCAAAAAGCAGTTTTATTTAAAGGTAAAATTTTAAAGGATGTTCTTGGAGAAAGTTAACAGCTTTTGATTCTGTAGAGCGAATAGGGAAAAAATTTTGATGGCTTGGTTAAAAGTCTTAGGAAGAATGCTAAAAAGCAAAAGTTGATTCGAATCTTTACTTTTTGGTTTTGAAATTGTTATATATTATTGTGAGGAAAAGCATGCATATTATATCAATTAATTTTGTTAATAAATTCCAGGAGTAATTCTTAATTTTAATTAAAATTTTCGATTCCAAAATAGCGTTTGCAATCATGTTTGTGAACTGGAGTGCCCGAGCACAAACATGCATGACGTATAAAACAAATGACCCATGCATACTTTTTTGTTTGTCCAAAATAACCAAATGATTACTAGAATTTCATTGTTTTGGTTACGAAAAAATTTCACAATTTTCTTCTTTGTTTTTAGGAATTTTTTTAAATTTTTTTTTATCATTGGGAGTATATTTATTACCAAATTGATCATTTCTTATGTATATTGTATGTTATAAAATGCGATGACAATTACTATTTTTCGATGCCTTTAAAAGCTAAAAAGAGTTTAATAAACACTTTAACGATATATTCATTCTTTATTATTACAGCCGGGTGTATGCATTAATAAGTCTGTGCGAAAAGAATGGCTTAATTTCTTGTTGAATTTTTCGCAAATCGCTTAGACACTTCACTTTCATATTCCAAATCATAATATTTTATTCTTTTTTGTTTTTGTTTTTAATTATCCATTCTTTATTATTACCAACCAGCGCAAGAATTAATGAGCATGAGCTATGAGTTAAAAATGCACCTACAATTAATTAAAACTACACAATGTCCACATCAATATTAAAATATGTTTTTTATCGTAGATAGTGTTATAGTAGACAGATAATAGTCGTAGATAATGTTGATTTTCTAAAAAAATAGAAACACTTAATTGTATTTCAATTTTTCAAATCAGAACTAATTTTATTTTGCCTTCCGGAAACAATTTTAAAGGCATATAACAAGCTAAAAATTTTCCGTTATAGGAAACTATGAAATGCATATTTTTTCTTGAATTTATGAATAGGATTTAAGTAGAGTTGGAGGATGTTAAACACATTTATTTGCCAAAACATATTGATCTGTTTTTTTCATCTTCAATTGACATAGTATAGCTTGAATCAGTGAAACATCCATCATCATATCCATTTAACTCTATTTACAGTCTCTCTTAATCATTTCTGACTTTCAAATGACCCGTGTGAATAGGAAAAGAAAAACTCTAGAGGATTAACACTTCCGATTGAAATGGAAGTGACGGGAAATACTGAACTCGTTTCATTTGGGTTAGTGGACTGTGAGTAAATAACTTCATTTCGTGGCCTTTTAGGAAGGAAATAAATGATGTTGTTGTTGTCAAAATATTTTTTGGATGCCAAATTATAATTATTTGGAAATGAGTTACTGTTTTATTAGTATGTATAATCGATAATAGAAAATAATTCCATGAAAATGTTTTCCATATTAAAAAAGTGTAATCTTGATACAAAAAAATATATTAAATTATTTATATGTATTTAGTTTGTTTGATTCAATAAATTTTAATTTATAGTTCTTAATCATCCGTTAATATGTCAAAATTGTGTTGTAATTTGTAATTATCTTGAAAAATGAGATTGGGAAAAAGACTCCAAATTAATTTATAATGTTTTTGATGAAAAATAATAATTTACATTTTATTAATACAACATTGAAATAATTCGATTAAAATTTTCATAATTATTCTCCATTATTTATTACTGGTAATAATACTTATTTAATGAGCATTGGAAGTTAAGCTTGAACATGAAATATAATAGAGGGTAATTTTAATCGAGCTTTATTCTTTATTCTCTACACCGTTGAAAGATATGAAGAATTACATAGTATGTTTTTTTGTGGTTAGCAAATTGTTCTCAAAATTTTGCAGTTTAAACATAGATACTGTTCCTCTTTTAAATTGATTATATTTAATGAAATCTAACACTGATAATTTGTTTAAACTTAAAAAAAACGTTTCACATTTTTCTGACCAACACTGATAGAGTCATTAAAATGTAAAATTTTTACTTCAGACTATTCAACGAAAACGTCAAGAATTGTTTAGCAGATTCATCAGGGAATCATTGAAATTGTGGAAATTAGACAAACATATTATTAAAACCTTCACAACTCAATCACTTTATGTCGTTGAAATAATGGATTTTTTTGGTCAAAATGCTGTTTCGTCATGCTTAGTTAACAAAATAAGTTTGAAAAAATTAGATTTCATAGTTTATATAGAAGTGCATTTAATGTCTGAAATAAAATTAAATATATTTTTTTATGTCATTTAAATCAATTTACCAATTAAAAATCTGTTGGTAAAAGTTTAGAAATTAGATATTAACGTACATTTATGGCAGGGATTTTGAAATTAGAAATCCATCAATGAAAAATTTACAATTTCAAACAATTTACATAAAATTACTTTTGTTCGAATTTTAATAAACCATTTATTTGGAAGAAAAATGAGTGTCGCAAGGACATAGTCAAAAAACTTATTTATTTTTCCTATATTTGTTTACCCCGGATTCACTTGGCGATTTTCCTATACGATTAAAATCGCCAAGATCCTCTATACATATGGTGTCAAAACAATTGAATATCCAAGTTTACTTGGTGGTTTTCAAATCATGCCAAGATTACCAAGCAAGATACCATACACATTTTACTAAAAAAGTATTTAAGAATCTTCAATTTTTTTGGCAATTTATTTCATAATCAATAAAAGTAACTCATTAATATGTTCTCTAGTTCGAATGATCTCATAGAAAAAATCTATCAAACGTTTATTAAATTAAATTATTTAATTAATTAATTATTAGGTTAAATAAACTATTAATTATTAAAAAATAAGTTAATTAAGTAAATTTATAATTATTATTTTACGATTAAATTACTGAGACATTTGCCGATTCGTTATTTGGTCATACCTTATAGTTACCAATTTCTTTGTTTTGCTGACACTTTTCTAAATTGCATGGAAAATAAGATTTTCAGTTAAAACAACTATATTCAATTTAAGATAAAAAATTCATATAATAAAAAGAACTGAATTCATGCAAACCATTTGTTATAAAGTTAAAAAGAATATCTTGAATATATCGATTAACAGTTTATTTCGATTCACAAAACTTAGGAGTTCGAGATTACCATGAAATAAATTTCTTTTATTAATAAAAATCTGGATTTTAAAAATTAATGGAGTGTACAATTTGTATCAAATTAATTTTAACATTTTATGAATGAATGGATAAAATTAAAACTACAATTGTAGTTTAGAAAAATTTCCCCTTGAAAATAGTTTTACCTTAAGGTTGAAAACCTTTTTCTAAACTATAGCGGAATTTCAAACTCTTTGTTTAAACCTGGTACACTTTTATACAGGAATTAGTTTCAATTTCTTGTTCTAACTATTGAGTTTTAGCTCTAAAAGGAAAAAGATATTCCGAGAGTTGCGTGTTGCTTAATTAAGTAGAAAGTTATGTTTCAAAAGAGTTTCAAATCAATAAATGAACGCGTATTTCCATATCAGTAAAGATAAATCACAACGTAATTAAATAAGTTTATTTCTTTTGTTAAAATCAATTATTTAAAAAGAATTTATAGATTGAGTGATTTCGATATAAATGGAAAAAATCCTTTATGAAATGAATTGACAGAAAGTCTCAAATTCAGTAAAACAGTAGGAATATTTTTACTTTCACTTATAAGATGCGGGTAGTAAAGAACTGTAAAAAATGATAGAATAAAATGTTTGAGGAAGTTTGGGGGTTGCCACACCCACTAGTTTAAGAAATACTTGTTTGGTAGTGATGATGACGACGTTTCCGCTTTGCAACTGTAGGAGAGGTACAGTTACTTCTGAGGGTACGGACCCTTGAGCACCCGAGGGCAGAAGTTTCACTTCTAGCTTATATTAAGATTACACACACTTATCACTGCCCATTTTTATAGGGGGCACATTTACACTCCTCACAGAAGAACAACTATGCCCGACCGGGACTCGAACCCGATACGCCCGGTCACGAGGAAGACGTGCTACCTCTGTATGATCAATTAGAGATTTTTGTTTCTAATTGACCATATATATGGTGCAGTATGGCCTTTTTCTGGCTCTTGTGCCAATATAACTAATAATCCAACATCCTCTCTCACGCTGATTGATAGTGAATTTTACATAAGCATTACATTTTGAATTTTACATATGCGTGTAAAAGAATTTGTGTTAGAATCCGCATTAGTTGCTCAGATTCTAAAGCCGTTTACACTCATTATGTCAGTCTCTGTTATAAGTGGGAAATAAAAATACAGAAGCGAATCATTATATGAAATTAGTAGAATTATATATATATATATATATATATA
>JAOUZG010051192.1:1508632-1532637 GCA_026289955.1 Argiope argentata
ATGCCGTCTGTGAACAGTTGAAAACACCAATATCTTAATGGAAGAATGTGTGAATACCTTTAATATTCAAGACAGTTGTCTGAAGTATGTAATACAACGCAAGGAGTGAAAGTAAAACGAAAAAAAAAGTATTCAGCATATTTAGAGAGCACAAACATGCTGAATCACTTATTCAAATTAGCATACTTGATTGAAATTTAAACTAAAAATACAGAATCAAATTAAAGCATTTAAGACCGTCTTTGAAATAGAAAAATTGAAAACACCAATTTATTAATGGAAGAGAATATAAATGTTGTGAATATTCCTGTTTACATACTTCAGTTACCTGAGATATGTAATACAACGCAAGTAGTGAAAGTAAAATGAAAAAAAAAAGTATTCAACATATTTAGAGAGTGCATACATGCTGAATCATTCTGCGAAAGCTCGCATACTTGAATTGAAGTTTAAAATTTGATTAGATCCTTTTGCTCAGATGTATGGGTTTATCTGCTCTACAATCTGGATCTTGCACGTAATGATTCCCGCTTCTTTCTTCGCTTGAACATACTTTTAGTTGGCAAGAATTTTGACATTGATTAATAAGCAAAACGACTATTAATAATTGGATACTAACACAGGGGAAGAGATCTACGTGGACGATTTACAAATCTTGCTGTGTGATTTTATGAAATGTTTAAAACTACAAGGAAGTTTTGTGGAAAAACAGAAAGTCGAATTTATCATCAGAAAGTAAACACTTTTTAATTTTTTATTTGCTTAGTTTTTATTTGTAAACGGATTTTAATTCAAACACAATCACCATGCAAATACTACATACATATTTGTAGACGTGTGGGCCTATAATACGAATACTCGTGAGAAAGGCATGACCCGTTTTAAAGAAGTAGAAAGTCCATTTGAACTCAAGTTCTGCCACCTAACTATCATGAAAAGTAAGACATTGCTCAAGCTCAATTATAGAGGTTACATGAGTCTGTTTAAACTGCATTATATTTATAACATATTTCGATAAACAATGTAAAAAAATTAAGAATTGAATGAATAGCCTATTATTCAAATGATCTGAAACTAAAAATTATTCTTGAGAAATCAATATTTTTATTATTTTCGTTATTCATAAGAGTATATAAATATTAAAAAATTGTAACATGTATCCCATAAATGTATTTTCACGAAGACTGAATTAAAGACACGGATAGCTAGCAACAATTGCGTTTATTAGCACCAAGCAACTCACTGGAGAACAGAATGAAGAACTGAGCCGAACTCGGCTTTTATACATCTGAAGAACATTCGAGAATCTCATTCGAATGGTAAAGAGTGTTCTAGAATCATCTAGATTTTAGAGAAATAATAGGAACAATTTTAAATTAAAATTCCAGTCTTTGGATAAAATGTGCTGGCCAGGAATCGAACCAGGTTCCATTGGACTAGAAGTCCAATTCTCTGCCAATCGAGCCATGGTGAATTACGACAGTCTTGCTTTTTGTGGCAATATTATAAATGAAAATACTTAGAATAAAAGGGAAAACGAAAGTTGAAAAGTTGATTTGGACCTTAAAATTTAATTTAATTTTCTTTTGTTTTAAATATTTAAAGCAATAATTTTTCATCGAAATAAACATATCTTCATGAAACACAAATAATTGTAAACAGTTTTGTAAAATATTATTGGCTCAGACAAAATAGTTGCCAACTTTCTTACACGATTAACGATAAACATTGTTTCATGTTTCTATAAGATTCTGTATAAAACAGCTGTGAACATTTATACAAAATCTAACTACAAAATAAGGAATTGATTGCAAGGAAACACGGCAAACAAACGAATGCAATTTTCTCTCCACCAAATTTTAATTAAACTCCTAAATACACGCCATAGTGAATCATTTCACATTGTTAAAGCAAATTATAAAAATACAATTCACCGGAAGCCTCTCGGAATGAATGGAAAGGTGAGGAAGATCTTCCTCCTGGGCAGATACAACAATTAGAACAGCTTTGTATTTAAATTTTATTCGTTTTCACGGTTACATGCATTTCAAAGAAATAGTTTTATGAAGTGTCGAAACAACCTAACATATAATTACGTTTCCAAAACAGATATATCATGAAAAGATTGTTTTGAAATCTGAATCAACGTTTGGAATATTTAATTACAGATTTAATGAAGTAAGCTCTCTATTATAAGAAAGAATTCTTTATTGACTGATTTAATTCAAATCACAAAATAAATTTCCTTCAAATAAATTATTACATTTAAAGTCAATTTTAAGTAATTAAATATCAAAATCCTTTTTTATTTCATATTATATTAGCAAACCATTACTTTAAAATAAAAATATTAGATATTTTAGAATTGAATAAAAGTATTTTTAACTAAATTTTAAAATTTTAAATGGGTGGAATTTTGGACATTTGATGTTATTTTTAATTTCAATACAAAAATTAGTTTATATATATTTTGCTGTATTTTTTTAAAAAAATTATATGTAAAAAACAGTGTTGAAAACAATGTTCAATTAAACTAAAACTTAATGAAATTTAAGTAATGCATAAAAACATCATAAATTTTAACTCTTAAATCCTATTTTATAATTTTTGAAACGATAAAATTGTAATAATTGTCTTTCAAATATTTAATTGTTAAACCAAATCACTTATAACTTGAGAATTAAGGTTATTAATTTTACTCATTCTCTGATACATGCAACCACAAATTAGCTGATTCCTCGTTGAATTGTAAAATATATAATACTCCTAGTTAATGTAACTAGATTTTAGTAATAGCCTTATATCTGCTAGTACTTCTGTAATTAATCTACAGAACAGCATATTAAATGTAAATGGTATTTTATGTTGTGAGAATAAACCCTTTACTTACCATAATCATGAGTTAAAACTTAGTCTTGATTTGTTCTTAAATTATTCAAATGTTTAATAGATTTTTTCATAGAGTTTTCTTCTTCTTTATTATATAATATATTATACTCATTTCTCTAGTGAATGTATAAAGAAATATTAAATTGTCAAAACGCATATTGCATAATGTAAACAATGAAAACTGTTGAATTATAAACAATTTTCGAGAGAAGCATTCTTCTTGTTATTTTTTCGTATGACACTTACCATGGATTAGCTAGCTGAGATAGTCAGCGATTCAAGCCTAATCTGCATCTCTTGTTTGTAGTAGCGCCAACTAGGGTCAAGAGTACGACTTAGCTACACACTCATCACAATCGCTTGCACAGCCAATTTTTACAAGGGGACACATTCACCCACCTTACAGATAGAGCACAGAAGAACAGCCATGCCCAAACTGGGACTCGAATTCGGATCAACTAGATCAAAGACTTGCTATTCCTGTGTCAGGACGCCGTCTCAAGAGAAGATTTCTATTCATATATAGTTTTTTTAAAAATATATAGTTACAAAAATAGTAAACACCAGTATAGGATACCAGTATAGATCAGTATCCTATACTTTACCAGTATAGGATACTGATGAAAGTGAATGAATGTTAACTTTAATCTTTTGATAAAGACAATAAATGTTCCATATAACTTACACTGTATTACATGATATATTTTATCATACAATAGAGATACTGATATGCCAGCGTCCAGGAACAGCACCTCTGGGGCAAATGCATCTTCTCTTTGAAAGTAGATAATAATGACTCTTGAGCATGTAATTTGATACCACTTACCCCACTACCAAAGACTTCCGACTCAAATCTGGCAATAGAATGGGTATATTTATGTATATGATCCATTATATACGCCCCTTTTCCATGGAATAATTTATTGGTATTTTTTCTCAACGTAATTTGTTCACTAACCCTGCAGAAATATTGTATATTGTGTGAGAGAAAACTTAGTTTGTCTTCCTATGGGGATATAAAGCTCTTACAAATTCTGTTTTTCTTATAAAAATTATCCAGTCATCTTGAAAAAGTTACTTTTTAAATAGGGCGTAAAATAAAAAATAACATAATAAATTCACACTGTATTTTTTTTATGTATTTCTGCTTGTGCTAAAACAAATAATACATGGATACCACGTCTTTGAATATTGACAATTTTATGCTGAACAAAACAAATTCAGACCTTGTAAAATTTAATTTTAGTCCAAGCCCGTTTAGAAAAACCTTATTTTTGCCACTATTCAATGTCAGTTATCCATGACTAAACTGCGCTTTGTCCCATTACAAATCTAGGATACTGAATGAACTATTGGTTTCTATTTCTGTGCGAATCAATTTCGAATACTGAACGATAGTAAAAAGATTTAACATTATTTCGTCTTCATGAACTCAAGCAGCTTTGATCACTCCAATTTTTTTTCAAATAGCTTAGTAAATTTTATTTGAACTTGTTTAAGGATTAACGACTGTTTTACAATATTCATATTTTTCAATGGTAAAAAAATGCACGAATCAAACTGCGCTGCTTCAAGTTTCACGTTAAAATATTTCACAAAAACTTTAATTATTGCCCAAGCATTTTTTTCTGTTAGAGATTTTATGAAATATAACATATGATACATATAACTGAATTAATTGGAGCATGTAGAAGAATAATGTCCCTCAAATTTATATATTCTTAATTTTGTGAGATGTTTATGGAAACATGCAGTGAGAAATTTTTGTATTTTATGTCCTGTACATCGATTTCTAGATAAATTAATTTTAATAAATGCAATCAAAATGTAAGCGTTGCATGAAATGTATAACTACAAGCACAATACGTTAATTTTTTTTTCAATTTAAAAATTCGTTTGTGAACAATAGTTGATAGTAACTGTTAGTGATATTACCGAATCTTTTTAAGGTTTGTTCCATATTTATTGAAATCAAAGCGTTAATGAGATTTGCAGTAGTATTAAACCAAATCTCGCAAGATCTTTTTATAATCAAATCAATATACATGTGTAAACGAACGTATTTTCCAAACACGAGAAGAGGAGAATAATCAAATTGATTCAATTTTTTAAAACTTTTTATAAAAGATTCCTGATAAACAGGATATCAATGAAAAGTAAATTAATATATTATTCAGTTACATTTTACATCTGGAACACAACATCGGGCTAGAACTTGAGGCATTAACATCAAATGCAAATATTTGTATAAGAATAGTTATCAAAATCTATACTTTAATTTGAACAAATACATTACTTATTCAGTCAAATGCATAATATCTCATTATTAAATTAATAATGTGTTGAAAAGTTTGTAATTATAACCATATAATTCTTCTTTGACTTCTTTGAGCTAATCATAAACAATAATCTGATTTGAAGTGTTCAAAATATTTATCTCACACAGTTTACTCTAATTCCATATACAATGGTGATAGTGAAAGTTAAAAAAAGAAACAAATATTTTAAGAAATTTTATCTCAACATATTTATCTCTTTATCTCCACATATTTAAAATAGAATTCAATTTTAAATAAAAGGCTTTACATTCAGTCCGGGAAAAAATTAAAGTCTTTGGTATCTCCTCGCTGTTTGGCGTGATTGTTGCGAGATATCCCGAGGCTAAGGAAGCCAATTAGTCGTCTGCTACAATGATTCCATCAGTCGTTTAATTCACGGAAATTGCCGAACCGACGTCTCGGCGGATGGTGGAGAAATCAATTTAAAGCTGGGATTTCATCTGCCCGCGCGCATTAAAGAGATTCACCGAAGCGGGACGAGGGCATTAACGAAAATTATCGAGAAGCAACAGATTGCGAGAGAGATACTGGGCAGATGCATTCATCTGCCACCTGAATTTATCACCGCGAAACAAAGTTTTGATCAGGGAAGCCTGAATAATTTGGAGGGAAGCTAAATTCTATTTTGGGTTGCGACACATTAGAATAAAATGAATTTTGATAATGGCGTGGCTTCTGGTACAGGTGTGGAACTGTGTTTGTTTACAAACGAATTCTTTGCTCAAGTTGTTGAGGTGGAAAATCACACGAATAATTTAAAATTGCCTTAAAATGCTTTCGTCAGGGGTATGGATTAATAAAAATTTCACTATTACTATTTACTCTTCAAGGAAAGCGGTGTTTTTCTTGACTAATAAAGGCTTGATGTGTTTTTTATTTGTAAATTAGTTGATATGCTCAAATGTTGCTCAAGATTAAAATGCTTTTATGTATACTGTTTTAAATGGCAAAGCTAATTTTAAATTAAATATTATAATATATAAAATGTTTTGTCATCTGAATTTTTTTCAATTAGAATATGAAATAAGCAATCTCTGTGGTTTTTAAAAGCTTCCTATAACGGATATTATCTATATGTTATTGATGTCTTCCTGATGCTTTTGGTGTGAAAGTTTGGAAGGGGAAGAGGTTTGCCAGCTCAGATGTCGTTCTCTCTTCATCTGAAATTACTCAGAAAAAGAGAGGCAATAATTTTGAACGTGGTTCAAATTTATGAGGTTTGTCCTAAAATAGATTTAGAGTTGCTTTCAAATTGGACGTTAATATAATTAAAATAAAAAACAAATAAACTAAATATTATATTTTATAAACTCGGGCTGCAACATTTATTCACAAACACTGAAAGATAAGAAAGATGTTAGAGCATTTTGAAACAATTCATTGAAAAAGTAATTTTTATTAATAAAAAAGTGTATAGATTTAAGTAGCTATTATCATGTATTAATTACATTTCCTTGTTAAGGTTTACTCTTGTAAAAGTTTTCTTCACTCTCTTTCGAACTATGGATTTAAGATTATTTTTAAGCTTTATTAAATAATTAATTTAAAATTAAATAAAATCGTTGTTAAAAATTAATTATTGATAACTAAGGAAATTTAAAAATAAAACTTGGATTTAGACTAGTTTAATTTCTAATTAACTAAATATTTAATTAATGTTTATATTTTGAAAAATTGACTCTATTTTTCTTTATGTTTATGCAATAAGTATGAAAAATTTGATTGAATTCAGCTTAACTAATTAGAAGATGCGCAGCATACATTTATGAACAATTTCAAAGATTTTATTGATATTAACATATAAAATACCTATAATGAGAAAAAAATATAATTTAAAATATTTATTATAAATTAGTTAATAAATTATGGCAGTGTAAAATATTTCAAAATGAAATATATAATTTCAAGATGCAATCATCAATGACTGGTATTCAAAAAGGCATTTTCAAATTATATTAATAATGCATTCATAAATCGAAATTAAAAAAAAAGATAATTATCTAAAGGACATAATTCGAAAGTTAATGAATATCTCATTTGATACTAACTTTATAATCAAGATATTTAAAAGATTCGACTTTGGAATTTGATTGTTATAAAAGGCAAACAACTAGGCAGTACTTAATTTTGTAAAATCATAAATAAAATACTATCCTATGATTCGTTTAATGTTGAATAATTGAGGTGTAAGTACGTGATCGAAAAGAAGAAACTTGCATGGTAGCCCGAAATTTTAACCACTACAATATCTCTGATTCGCAAGTGTTTGTTATGCCTCATATTAATATTTTACAATATTTTTTTATGCGCAATATCACGTTTTCTTAGGAAAAACATCTAGATATAAATAAAAGCAAAATCTGATAACCAAACCAAAATATAAAATTCGATTAAATAACGAAGAGAGGAAACGAAATAAATTTTTGAATGTCATAAAATTTCTCATTTAAATTTAGAAAATGCAAGTATCAACGAGTGTATCAGTGTTATTCTGTATTCTGTAAACTGAACATTCGACTTGAAAAAAATGTCTAAATTGTTTTTGATAAACATTAAGCGAATATTAATCATTACTGCTAGTAACACTTATTAATATGTGTACTTTTGCAGTGATAAAGATTTATATTCATGGCTATTGCAATAAATCTTCTAATTTTGATCGAATAAAAGTAACAAGTGTTTATTATTGTTTGTAACCTCTTTAACTAGAAAACTCAATTAAGGATTTAAGGGTAAAAATCTATTTCCCGATACGTTTTTTGAGAAAGAAAGTTGCTGAAATTGTTAAATTATACGACGATCTAAATGAAATTTGTATTAAGATCAAAATCAAAATTTCGTTATCGGATTTCAGAGACATTTTTATGCATATTTTATTTATTTCAAAAAAAAAAAGTGAATCAAGTGTAAGTTTTAATTTTATTGTTTTTGGGCTTAATTCTGATAGAGATAAGCTTTTGAAATGCCTTCAGAATCGTATCTTATGCTTTTACATTTATTTACATTTGGTAAGAGCGAAACAATAAACCAAAATAATGATTTGTATACAATTTCTAAAAAAATCCCTTATAGCTTGAATAATGTAAAAAAAACTCAGCATTAAAAATAATATTAATTTTAAATTAATTCATCGTCAATGAAATATTCCATCAAATGAGATTCCATAAAAGAAAATTTTAATTGTTATACATATGATTCATTGGAATAGCTGTTATAAAAATTTATTATCAGGATATTTATTGATAAGTGCAAAGGCTATTAGTCAAGCAACACTTGTTGACACTCATATGGTATAGATAGCTTCAGTTCCTAATTTGGCGAATAATGTTGGATTCAACATTATATAGCTTACAATATGATTATGAAGCAATTCAACCTTGCGGATAGGAAACTGATCAGGTGGAATCTCTTCCATTATTGCATATACTAAGCTGTGTATTAACTCAATGGACATCCTCTATTAGTCAGCTGCATATTAATTCGATAGGCTTTCTCTATCCATTTTGATATATTAAAACATATTTTGAAAAAGTAATTGATTGTTTAAAGATGGATGATTCTTATGATACAAGAAGAGATGCAATTATGAAATACCTTAAAGAGTATTATCTCTTTATTAACTTGAAACACATTATTTTTTAGAACCAACAAAAACGTATTAGAGGAGTATAAAGTTTAGAATTAAACTCAATTTATATTTTAATAATATAATAATAATGAGAAAATTAAATAAGAAAATGGATTTAGAAATGATACGATTGAAGTAAAAAGTAATTTTGATAAACTTAATTGAAAAATATGAATACGCTTGTTCCCGTAGAAAAGTTACAGTTTTTTTCAGGAGATTGAAATTGAACAGTTCGGATACTCTCATTTAACATTTGGAATAAACTTCTGAAAAATTTTAACATTCCATATAATATATAACTTCATATATATATTTATAGAATAAAGCGAACAAACAAATATTATGAAAATATTATTGACCCAAGAAATATTTTTGAACATATAGCGTTAGTTTATGTGGTTGATTTCAACTGCACTGCAGTTCGAGTTAATTTAAAAGTTTTCTATGCCTTTTAAACTTTGTTAAGTGGAAATTACTAATATATAATATAATTATATATTTTATGACATAAAAATAAGCGAATAAAATTATAAATAATTTTTTTTATAAAGCAACAAGATATTAGACAGCAAAATTTTAATCATTTGTAATGTATGTTTAAATAATGTGTGCAGGCATACACTGCATGATTCATCTAATGATTAGTGAACAGAGTGTCTGTGAAGATTATTGTATATCCTTTTTCTTCCGATTTCAGCCATTATCTTCCATATATTTTTGTGATATATGTTTTAGAGACCATCAATGATTTTTGTGAAGTCTTTCTCGATACATGCAACAAGTAACTTGTGACAACGTAAGGATTCTTGGATGTTCGATTTGAAGAGGGGGGGTCCAGGTTTGAAACCCCATTCCACCAAATATCCATTCCATAAATCGGTTAGGCTTAAGTTAAATCCGATATCCTGAGTAAGATATCCTCCTACTGTTATAGTGGAAAAATTTCAGAAGGGAATTAGAGCCTCGTCACATCTTTACTAATTAGTGTTCAAAATTAAAAAAAGCCCTTATACATTGAGAAAAATCGTAGATTTAGAATGTAATAGAAATTCATATAGCAGACATGTAAATGCAATAGCTACGTTTTTGCGTTTCACTGCTTTAATTAATATAAATAAGTACTTTCTAAATTGGGTATATTTCATATGCATAAAAATCCATTTTCTTATTTATGTGAGATGAAATACTCAGGTACGTCTATGCTATAATTCATTTCATATGACCTTAGGAATTAAAGTTAGCCTGGGAATAATAAAAAAACAATAAAGAAAGGGCCAACATGAAAACGAATCATAATTAAGTCAAAAACAATAAACATAAGGTGCGGAGGTAGCTAAATTTGACGAAACTCGCAAAAATCTTTTGTTTGGAGCGATGGTACCGATTTGCTGGAACTCTAAAGTAAATTATACGGTTTTACATATTTTAATTGAATGTTCAAAATTTAATTTTTATGGTATTCATTTCTTCAATTCATCATTATTGAATTTATTGTTGTTTGGACATTATTGAACTGTTTTGAGAACTACCGCCCCAAAAAATTCTAACATTTTTAAAAGCTACTAACTTTACCTATTTTTTTCTAACTATTATAGTTTTTTTAAAAATCATTTTGTTTTAGCCATAGACTTTTTACTTATTTAAATGTTCTTGCCTTTTTTTAAATGCTTCTTTTAACAAAAAGTTTTTTAAATCATTTTTTGAAGCATAATATTAATCGAGTGGTAATATATATACACCACGTGTCTTGAAGCAGCATGGGAAATTCTGTCTCTTGCTTCATAAAAATCCAGATAACCTTGTCGAAATTTATATAGGCTGTTAATCATAAAAATTCACATATTTATTGTTGTCTTCACTCAAAATGGAATTCATGCTGCTTGCATAGTAGTCGATATCATAGGAATAATTGTTGAAACATACTTCCACTTATTTTCTTCTAACCATTGCTTTTTTTACAAATTCTAACCTAATCTTCTTGTGGAAGCGCATACATCCCCCAGTAGAGATTTGTAGTCCATCGATCAATTCCGAGAGCTCTTGTTCAACTCGTCGACGGTCATCATTAATCACTTAAGCTGACGCGAAAGCGATCAGAGAGGTGATGAAGAATATCAACGCGTTGTGAAACCGGGCATTGTTCAGGATGCCCGACCAAAGTTGGGGTGAGAGGAAGATTGTGTTTCAGAAAGAAGATGCAATTGAAGTTTCTGAAAGGAAACACGTAGACCTGCATAGTTGTTTTTGTGGAACAATCATTTATCAGTCTAGGAAGCATTTCAGTTCTTGCATTTGTTTGGTACATTTTTGCTAGCTTGCATGATATGTCATCATTATACTCATTTCTCTGACGTAATTTTCAACAATTTATCTATAAATTGTCACATTTTCTTTTGTGTAGAACTTCAGTGCTTCCTGAATATATAGCATTCTAGAATTGCTCCTATACAGTTATAAATGGATTTTTTGTATACTATTACAAATATATTGAAAAGAATATCAGTTTTTAAATTTTAATCAAATTAAGAGTTCCTGAATATTTATTTTTACAATATCAATTTCAAATTTATTAAAAAATCTTTAAATCCTTCATATTTCTAAAGTGAAGTATTTGAATGGTTAAATTATTTTTCCCATGGGTTGCACTAAAAGTTGCCAAAAGAAGGAAAGGAATTGCCTTCTTACCAATTTTTACAGATTCAGCATTTTATGAAACTATTGTTAAAATAATCATTAACAATTTTTAATGTTTAACATTTCATTTAGAAATATTTCTGCAATTATTCCTAATCATTTTTTTTAATTTTGCGATTCTATTCACTGATGCAAATTTATCAGTTCATAATGATTTATGTACATTATTAACTGATGTAATCACAAAAAATGTTTTTATGAAATTCTTAAAAATATTTTTATTACTTTATTTGAAAATAATTCTATTTTATTTCGATTATGTATAAAAATCACAAAGACAGTAAACAATAAATTTTGTGATATTCCTATTTTTGATTAAATTAAAAATGTATTATCTAATGAAAAAAACTCCAGTCTTCTTTAAATCTTTAAAACAATGAAATATACGATTGCAAACCTCAAGTTAAAATTATTTGTCTTAGTTAATTTAAGTCATTAAATAGTTTAAACCAGGTTGAAAAAGCAAAACTTTTCAAAGCAGGTAAAAAAATTATGCTATTAAAAGATGTTTCTGAATATTGATATTTATGCTTCATTCATTGTCTACGTGATTTCGAGCTTCAATTATTCGTAACCTTCTTTCTTTTAAAAACTCCTAACGAAAATAACATCATGTTCTCAAATGATTAAAAAATACTTTTTCAAAGAACAATTGCTACAATATAAAAGTTGCAAGATATACTGTTAAGATAAACTGTTTTGCAGTTTTATTTTAAATTAAAAAACAATTTTTGAAAAGATGGCATTGCAATTGTGGTTTAACAATTAATAACTTGTCGGGGGGTATTTTAAAACAAACCTCATCTATTGATTCCATTATAAAATTATTAATAAGATATTTAAACTGACACATTTTTTCGAACTTCCATATTACGGAAATACAATTGCATTTAAAATTAAGCAGTTGTCTCGTATCGTTAGATTGATGAGAACTGTAAGCAAATCTAATGTAAAAATGACCTTATTAAATTATTAGCCAAAAATTCGTAAATTTAAATTCGTAAATATTAAATTTTATGAATTATAATATATTTGGATGATGTTATCTTTTCTCTATGATTAGTTGATCAGATTTCAATCTGTTTTATTGTTTTCACTTAAATTTACAATTATTTATAAAGTCTGAGTGTCTGTTTAAATAATAATCGAGCAAACTTGGATAACATTTATCTTGAATCATAATCAATCAATGAAAAAAAAAACATGTATACTTTTTTATTTGGTAAAATGAAAACAAGGTTTATCAAATTTAAAGTATTAACATGTTTGATAGTTAATATGCATTAAAATATGAAAACAAATTGATCATTAAAAGACTGGAAGCCGCAAATTTCATAAATCTGCTACTAATGGCGGGAGCTTTCTATCATATTTTCATCGACTACTTAAAGATTTAAAATGCTAATGGGAACTTATTGACATAAAAAGTAGTGAAAAAACTAAAAAAAAATTTAAAATGGTCTAAAATCGCTATATATTTTTAAAAAAATTCCAATCCAAATGATACATTTTTAAAAAGTGAACATTCATGAGTAGTTTATTTTTACAGAAAGTAAAATAACCTAAATATATTATTAACAGCCTTGACCCATACAATAGCCATTCGGATAAAAGTAACTTGAATAAATTTCCAAATTTGGATTAAAAATACAATGAATCATCGTTGATTACTTTCCTAAAGTTCAAATGAAACTATTTCCCGCTCATTTAATGCTGGGTACATCTATTAGATCTCTGTAAAAATTTCTGTGATAATATTAAACTATAAATCAAATTTATCTATAAATATAGTGTTGTATTTAATTTTTTGTTATAGAATATGCCTTAAGTAGTAAAGGAAGATCATCCTATCTTTCGCCCTTGACCTAAACATTAGTCTATCATAAGAGAGTCAATTCAATCATGGAGGAAGTCAATAAACCAAACAGATAAAGTGTACTTAAATAGAGCCTTAACAGTGTCTGCCAGGTCCTGATTCCTATAACACTTACCATAAATTGCTTCATTTTCACACATGATATCCATTATTCCTACTGGATATTAAGACAATACATACTGTTCCTCTGCTTACGTAATGGGGCAAGGACATACATCTTTTTCATGGGCAAGCAATATCCATAAATATCGGCCGATAGTCATTTTCTCTTTCGTCCCTCCTTTGACACTATGATATCTGAACTAGGCAATCTTCCTATATAACATTTTGTCATGCAGGGTCATCATCATAACAGAAATTGTTGCTATATATAAGCAACAATTTCTGTTATCTTTATTTCGAAAATATATGTTACCCTTGATTATACAGCATATTTTTATATTCCATTCGGCAAAAGTGTTCAGAATAAATTTAAGGTAATTTAGAAAAAGATGGTGTTGTTTAAATATTCGTTTCTTCAGTAAAAACGCCTTTTGTCTTACAATAGGAATTTTCAGTTTGATGCGAGTCTTAATTTCTCTGTACTTGTAAATGCAAATTATATTTTCCTTATTGGACATGAAATTCTTTTATATCAATGTAATGTTGAAGCATGCTGAATAAACTAAGATATTAGGCATCAAAGCAAAAATTTGAAAAACAAAAGCCATCAAAATGCCCAAATAACTACCTTTAAAGTACTTACTTAACATTAGAACAATTATGCAATGGAAGAACGGATGATTATAACATTTTTCAGCTATTTGTCTAATTTTAGAATTGAAAATAAAAAACATAGTTTTAACAATAAAATTAACAGCTTTAAGTTTTAAAATTATCTAATATTTCAAATAATGGAATGAAAAGTTTAATACATATGTTTAAGTTCTTCATTTAGTTAAGTCTCAAATTATTTAGAATATTTATTTTTTTACTTTTTGATATTGCAAATAATAATCGATTCATTATTCTTAGTTTTCAAATAATTTACTTTTAATTTATTGCAGTTTATAACTTTATTTTAAAGTTAAGAAATTCGAATGCTTAATCACATATTGTCAGTAAATAATAAAATATGGTGAAGAAGGATGTTTTATGAATATGCTTCATAGAAATCTCAACTTGAGAAATTCAATAAAAATTTTAATATGTAGCTATTGAAATATTAATAACTTTTCTTATAGTATAATGGATTAGGGAATTGTAGCACAGGATTATTTGTCCGAGAAAATAGTCGTGAATTTGCCTTTTGCTTATAAATGATATTTTTTGTAAATTTTGTTAAGTAACTGCTTCGTAAGGTCTTTTTGTTTGTTGGAGGGTTTACTAGAAATAGAAATGCGTCAATAAATGAAATATAATTTAAGAGAAATAGGAATGAGCCAATATCATTCTTGATGGTTCTCCATGACGGAAATTTATCGCGTTGGCAAACATTAAGCTCCCGATTTCCACTGCTGGCGATATCTGTGTGCACTTTGATTGAAAACCCAAAGTTGTTAAACATATCTATTATTTTGTTTTGTTAATTGTGTCACTAGGAATTATTCACAAAATATATTAATATGTAGTTAATCCAGAGTATATGTAACAATATATAAATTAGTTTTGAGAATAATGAAATTATTTCAGCTAAATAAAATGTGTAAATTTGATGAGAGAAATAGGTGTGTAATGAGTAATGTGTGAATATATTTCTACATAAGAAAGTTAGAAAATGCCAATAAAGATACTCCCAAACCAGCTGAATGTCAAATTTATATTTTCTAATTTTTTCCTCATTGTATCTATTATAAGTTACAGTTACAGTTTAATTATCCTATTTCCAAGACTCGTGACATTATTTTCAACCAAGTTTGAAAATTTTGGTCAGTAATAAAATAAAGAAGGATACTTTGAGCTGGCTGCCATCTTCAAACTTCAACAGAATCTTAACAAGAGAAAACTAGATTCCAGACATTAAAGTAGATAAACATCAAACCTAAAGTATCTATAAGGAAATTAGGTTTCAAACCAGCAACCTTGTTGTGTTTCAACAATGTGATCTGATAAAGTTGAAGCGTAGCATGATATCGAGAAATACTATGGCCATTTTCCCAAACTCTAATTGAACAATATTTGGAAAAAATTTAACTATCCGAGTTATATTAGGCAAGAATCAAAGCAACATGCTTATGTAGGAAAATAATGTTTTGTGCCTGAAATCATCGTGTCTCCAAAACCATAACTAGAAATTACAATTTTACTGTAAAACGGAGTTTTTAATTTTTAATTTTGATCAAGTGAAAATGACGTGTCCTATGTATTTTTTAGTTAATTATATAATCAGCTAAAATTGTGACACCTATTAAAGTCAAGGTATCTCCACTATCTTCATATGATAGTGGATATCACTCAGATATCATAAATATTTTAAACTATTATCATTCTTTTATTACGGAATTCTTTACAGAACATTCGTTTATTAGAGAAACTGAAATCAAAATTTTAATAATATTGCTTATTTATCAAATAAAAAATACTATTACATTTATCGGTACATACTTATTATCCCGTCGATCAGCCAACAACTTGCCAACCATGCTGAATTTCATTTTGATGGTCAGAATTTTTTAATATTTTTGAAAACATAGAAAACCAATTTTGGCGCGTAAGCGATCTGTTGGCGATAGTTTTTTTTTTTGATTTGGCGAAACTGGTCGGTGGTATAATGCGTATGTACCCATTTTTCTGATTGAATTTTCCGAATGTGATCGGTTACCAGATAATTTCATAATTATATAACCTATTTCGAAAATTCTAAGTAACGTGCAATTTCTATTGCATAAATGCATTAAAAATGCTTCAGAAAATGATAAATAATTGAACTTCAGAATCAGCGAAAATAGCAAGATAAATTCCTTTTAAGCTTTACATTTATTTCCAGAAGTTAAATAGAATTCAATCCTTAAAGGGACATCAAAATTAAATAAAGTTTAAAAGTTTTAGAAATATGCAAAGCTCATATCTTTTTAGGAAAAACGAATTCAGTTTGAAGAGCATCTTGAAATAGGAATTTTCCACTTCATTTACGTGGATTAAAACTCAAAGGAAAGATCTAAATATCCTTCGAAGAGTGAGAGAGAGGATTGGATCGATAATCGAGTCATTTTTGATAAGCGATGCTTTTTGAAGATATCAAAGACAGTAGTTAGGCTTAGGCATGTCTTTGATTGAAAAGGTATAGATATATAATATTGCAGTCAAAGACTAGATTAAATTCTACAAAATGAGAATTTAATTTAATTTATAAACTACTATAATCTTCTTTTACATTCATGAAGGTTTTTTTTTGTTACAATGAATTACACTCTGTAGAATGAAAACTTTTTTGTTAAGACATTCTCGTATGCTATTAACAGCATAACCTGAAAAATATGTAAAAGGCATCTGAAAAGAATTTTTTAAAAAGGGATAAATAAGCAACTTAAAACAGTCATATATATGTATTTTGATTAATGCGAATAATAAGCAAATTTATATGAAGAAAGATTAGGAGATTGGTATTCATAGCATCAAAGGCTGTTATTCCTTGTTTCCAAATGAAGACAAAAAAATTACATCATTAAACACTAAGGGCGCCCAGAAATAGCCAAATTGAAGTTTTAGTCAGTTGATAGTTACATAAAAGTTCCAATAGTGCGGTTGAGTCCATTTAAGTAAATTTATATGATATATCACAAATATAAAAACATAACAAGGGAACGCAACGCATAACACGCAAGGAGTTTAGTTGTGCTGTTTTTCAGAAATTCTAAATATATATATATTTTGAAAATAATCATAAATCCTCATGATAAATAACAATAATAATTAAATAAGTTTATAGCAATATATATTTTATGTAAAATATCTTGAAATAATTTTAAAAATTTCCATTAAATTTTAATTAATTTTAATTAATTTAAAAAATCGGGCCAAGGAACTTATTCCTATTCTTTATGATATAATAGGGCGAATTATAAAAGCTGCGGTTCAAACGATTTTTTTAGTTATCTAATATACCATCAAACACAGATTGTCTTTTATTATAAGATGCAATCTAAAAATAATTTTTTTTTTCTTGATTATAATTCTAAAAAATTTTCCATGTCAAAATACATTGTTTATTGCTCAAAATTCCGCTACTCTTGAGATATTTCCTCAAGCAGAATTACTCTATCGTTAACCATCTGAGACATATGAAGGCTAGTATGGCACCTTTCTTACGTAGGATATTAATGTTACATTCATTGGACAAGGATGATTAACAGTGTAATTATCTCTTCCGTTAGGAAAATGCATTTCCACAGAATACTTATTTTTCCTCATCGCTCCAGAAAGTTTAATTAATTTCCCCCTTTTTTTAATAACCTATCTTAATTTTACACAATTATTTATGGAATGTAGAGTGATTTATCGAAACGTCTCCTTTATGATCTCATTTAATTTAACTAAATGATTTAATGCTTGCTTGGAAATTTACATTACTCATTAAATTTAGTACAGCATTTCCTTTTTGATCTTTGAGAGAAGGTTTGGCTCTCTAAAAGCGGAAACAAATTGGATTTATGTTACTATACGCTTCTTAGTTATAGATATGAAACTTAATTCAATAATTATCAAAATCAAACAATTTTTTGTGCATCCTTGAAAATACAGAGAGTACATTAAGTCCTTATTATTTTATAGAGGAGGTTTAAATAAAATAAAACTTCAATGGGATATTGCTGAAGAAATATTTTACTGTGCAACTCATACATTTTCTTCCTCTGATTGTCACAAACATGGTAAAAACTAAACTAATTTGAATCCACATAAGCACCATCGATACCTCTACACATCTCAAAACGATTCACGGAAAGCATCTTCCGGCAATCGGGGAGTAATCTGTGTCACTGCTTGTGAGATGATGTATCTGAAATATCGCAATTTTTCAATTCTTTGGAGATACACGGGAGATTTGATGAAGCCCCAAGCGAAAAAAATCTAGTGGTGTACGTCCTTTTTGAGGACTTTACGGACTGAATCAACATTTTGTGGTGGTGTAGTGAGACGTTCAGATCTTTCTTCATCATGAAGTGAGCCCTTTCTGTTGAATTTGTTGTGTAATTCACAAATAGCTTTATCTGTAGGTCCGGGCCTGTTGAATAGTCTTTGAAATTTGTCTCTAATTCACATTACACTTGTTTTCCCGGATATGGAGTTTTACAACCAGGATACGTTCTTCTGTATTCATCATTATTCTGTATCTACTATATAAAAGTTTTCCGACCATTAAATCACAAAAATAGATCGGGACTTTATATACACTCTGCATATAATAATGACTGTACTTTTAATTCGTCTTCATGATATATAATTGTCAAGAAACTTTCAACCAAGTATCTTTACAAAAGGCAAAGAGGACAAATATTAAAAATGTGTAGTGTAGAAAAAAGACTATACCATTTTAATGATCAACAGTTAAAAATGTCTATTTTGTTTTCAGTATACGAAGTAAGAAAACGGAAAAGAAAGACCTTTTTTTTTAATTGTCAAAAAATTTAAACAAGAAAACTTGATGAATAGTTGGATTATTGTTGGTGAATCAGATTCACCTGAATATTGTTTATGGGCGAGAAAAACGTATATTTCGAATCACGTCTGACTCCCTGTTTATAATTTTTCCCCCTTATCCCTGGCCGGGATAGCCTGGTTGGTAGAGCGTTGGACTTCTTCTCCTTAGGTAGCGAGTTCGAAACTCACTGGCCAAAGATTCCCCGAGGATGTGACGGCTGGCGCTTGTTAAATCTGTCGTGGCCACAAAGTCCTCCATGTCGAGAGTTATACCACTCAGGGTTCTGGGTCAGAGGTGATTGTTCTCTGTTCCAGCTCTAAATTACGATCTGAGATGAATGAATTAAATCCGCCCCCTAAAAAGTACTGTGAAATGTGCGTAGTTAGTCGTACTGTTGGCCCTAAATGGCGATACTTATAAATCAAAGTGACGCATATCTTAGGTTTGAAATCTGCTGATAGTATTAGCGGGCCTTGTCCATGGCAAGTACCACAAGTAACAACAAAATAAATGGAATGCAAATACCCTTTAGCTTGGGATATGGAATATTTTTCAATTTTGTTGAATTGCATCACAATTTAAACCCATGTAATCTAATCGACAGATATGAACTTAATTATATTTCTTTCGCATTTCTTTCTAATTTATGAAACTTCTATCAAATTTCAAATAAGAGATGGTCTATTTGTTTACAAATAAATAAATAAATGATAATTGTATTGTAGAATATATTTAAAATTATTTAGAAATTGTAAATATTTCTCACACACACAGACACACACACACAGAGAGAGAGAGAGAGTGATAAAGAGATAAAGATAGAGAGCGAGAGTAATAGAGTTCTAGAGATAAGGAGAAAGAGAATGAAAAAAGGGAAGATAAAAGAATGTGAAAAAAATTGGATAGATAGAAAAAAATTATTATTTTGTATTTTACAGAAGCATAAATATGTTTTTAACCAAACGAATTTTTGAAATCATTGATAAGTATGAATACAAAATACATTAATATTTCCATTAATATTTAATTAAAATCATGAAAAAAATATTTTTGGGCCTTTCCTAAATTAGCAGTACAGTAGTAGTTCTAAATTCAATTTCATGCTCTTATGAGAGCTTTGAAAAGTTATATTTTTTCTGCATATCGCATTTCTCAATTGAAAGATAGGATTTCAGTTCATAATCATTATCAAGCTAAAATTTCAAATTCAAGAAATCGCTACATCGATTTCAAAATAAATTATGTAATGATAAAAATGCATTTAAGATTAACCATTCGAAGGATAATTGTAGCATCTTTAATATGTCTAAAAATATAAAATAATTCTGTATGAAGGAAAATTAATTAAAAGCTGGACTTTCTAAATTTGAAAAGTTTCAATTTAATTTACAAAAGAAATATAATTTTATGACCATTTGAGATTTATCTTTACGTTAATTCTAATAAGAACAGCTTTCATGCTTTCTTTCAACTAAAATAAATATTTAAATTCAGATTCATGTTCCTGATGAAATGTAGTATTTATTTTTCGTATGTTTATATACAATTGAGTTAAAAAAATATTATAAATGTATATTCGTATTAAAACAAGACTCAGATATTCCCCTTTAGTTAAATTTCATTCATAAAATTTTGAAGCGACATCATTAAAAAGCAAATAACAGACAACTTAAAGATATCGTAAGTAAACGACGTGATTTACTTGCAAGTTTTTATGTGTAGTTGTTATTTTTGATTTTACCTCATGAAAATAACTGCTAGGTTAAACAGTGTTTGTAAACGCATTTATACTAAAGGAAAAATATTATTTAGCATTTTACGGTATGTGTTGCTACAGTGCGCTATAACCGCTCTACTTCTGATTATAATTAGAAGCACTCACTGCGTCATAAGTTTAAATTTATTTTCCAATTATTCTTTATGGCGTTTAGACATTTAACCACCCTTAAACACAATTCACGCATCAATTTAGGAGTGACTTATCTTGCATTGCTTTTGAAATAAAAGAGTCTGGATAATCATGTTAAAATTCTTAAATTGTTTGACAGTAGCAATTTGTATAAAAGCAAATTTTAAGCAAGTATGCTTTTATTTGCTTATTTAAATTGCTAAAATACTTTCACTGTTAATAATTTTTCAATAAATTAAAAGTATTCATTTTGTAAAAAAGACGATCTAGCAAATTCTTAACAAGAATAATTTTATGAAATAAAGTGCTATAAATTTTCTGAGAATTTTTCTTGTTAATTTTTTTTTCATTCATTATTTTTTACAAAAATACTTTCAATTATAGTTTCATTAATATTTTAAACAAGTATTGTTTTCATAATGTTGTTAGCGTAATTCATAAAATTTTAAAAATTAACCTTAAATAAATCTGTAAATTTAAATTCAATTTTTTTTAATGAGTTGTTCAAATTTACAAGTGTGGATTGGTAATTTATATGCTTATTTCTCAAAAAAAGAAAGAATGAAACTTTTCTTTCTAATTATATGATTATCATTTGTGATATCGAAATAAAAGGACACATTTTACAGATTATTTAAAGTACATTAAATATTAAGACATGACTAAAGGTATTTATAAATTTTAACAATTATCATGCTTTCAATAAAAAAATAACAAAACATTATTTAATATTAACTTTTAGGTAAAAGTGTTATTCTAAGAATAGAATTACACTTATTTTGAAATATGCACATAAATTGATTTGAATCTTAATTTGAATAAAAGGGCGCAGAAATTGATTTGAATCGTAATTTGAATGAAAGTTCTTTTAAAAATTCCTGTTTTGTAATTTCTATATAAACCAGTAATTTCTAGCTAATTAAATTTTGATGATTATCTTGCGAATTTTTTGAAACTGGTTGGTTAGATAAAATCCATTAAACGGAAGCAATATTAAAAAATATCTTCAATAAATTACTATTATTTAAATTCAAAAATGTTTAAATTTGTATTTGCTGAAATTGGGTACATTTTAGATATTTAGTAAATAGGACGCTGGACCAAGAAAAAAAATTAACATTTCATGAAATTAAGTTTTACAGACGTATGTTTCAGAAAGTTGCCTGCACTATAAGATTTACTTAAAAACTATAATGAAAATTACATTACGTATATGAAGATGCATTACACACATGTATATTTAAAATATATACGAAAGTAGTAAAAATTAGTGAGGGTATATTTTATTTTATCTGCAATACATTAAAAAGAGTGCTTTCAAGGTTTAATGCATTTCCTTGCGGCAAGATCTCTGTTAATCCCTCAATAGTATTTTTTTAAAAATTTTGGTATTCTAATTTCTCTCTCACAATCAATAATGATAATGCAATTGTGTTCGACATATATGATAGTAAATTAAATTAATAAACAAATTAGAAACATATTCATATGTATTTATCATCTATTTGATAACAAGAGGTAATTTACGGAAATGTTATTAACCAATTATTATTATCAACTCATATTAACCATATATTTAAAAAGTTATTATAAAGGATTATTATGGATGCTGTGAGTCCTAATTGGTTATTCACTCATCTAACTGGATTTATTGCTTTATCAAACATCCGTACGCACTCACGCACATACACACTACCCCTGCGTAAAAGGAATAGATATCAAAGATAATATCTTCGATGATTTTAGTTTGCTCTGAAAACGTTTCCTGGAACAAATTTAACGCTAGCGAAGTTCATTACTGCTAGTTGTATTGAAACCAAGTGCTGCGATCTTGAAGTAGTTCGGAATTGCGCCATTTTGAGAGTTCCTAATCACACACGATTCTGAAACTGCTGCGATTGACTTTTGGAAATAAGGCCCGGAGTTTCAAACAATTGGAATTATCTTTCTGGAAAAGATTCTTCAACATGAAGTTCCCTTATCACTTTCATGGGAATCCTTTTATTCCTTTTTTTCCTCCTTCGATTCTTTCGTTAAGATATCGGCTGGAAAAGGAAACAGTACGTCGATATGAAAGAAATGAACTCTTACATTTGGTAAGAAAGGTGATGAGGAATTATAATTGCTAGGAATTGTGTCATGATTTTTTAGTATCTTATTATATTTTATTATATTTAGTTTTTATTGCATTTTATTGCATTTATTTTTTATCGTCTTTTTTGGTATTTTTTGCATTGTATTTTATTGTATTCATTTGTATTGTATTTAATCGTATTTATTTTTTATTGTATTTAATTGTATTTATTTTTTATTGTATTTCATTGCTCTCATTTTTATTGACGTGCTTTTTATTTATTTTTATTACATATTTTGCTTATTTTATTGTATTTAGTTTTTATTGAATTTCTTTTATTCTACTTTATTGTATTTGTTTTTTTAATTTTTTTTGAAAAATTTTAATAAAAAAAACCCTTTATGGATTTAAAATAATTTATTGCATTACAAGAAATGCTATTAAATATAGTAAAGCAATAACATCCAATTATTTAAAATCAATATAAGTAATGTCATTTTTAAAGCTTCTTTTATTTATATGTATACATGTTACGTTTCAAAATGGAATTTGGTAATTAATGATTCTATTTGGTTTAAAATATGAATGAGCCGGTTTTCTGGCACAGAGATAGCGCGTCTTCCTCGTTTTCTGGGAGTCCTGGGTTCGAGTCCCGGTTCGGGCATGGCTAATCTTCTGTGTGCTATCTGTGAGATGTGTGACTGTGCCCCCTTGTAAAAAGGGGGTGCCAGCAAAGGTGGTGAATATGTAGTTAATTCCTACTCTTGGCCCTAGTTGGCACTACGTCAAAAACAAGAGACGCTCCTTTCGGCTTAAATCTGTTGCTGCATCAGCAGAGGGCTTGTCCAGGGCAAGTGTCATAAGTAACAACAGCAATATATGAATGAAAATACAAGTCGAGAAAAAAAAGATGTGAAACTTAGGGAAAAATTTGAAGATGGTAATTAAGGTCCTTTTCAATAATACCCCCCCCCCCCCC
>JAOUZG010051192.1:1533746-1558099 GCA_026289955.1 Argiope argentata
ATGGAAATAGAAGTAACTTATCTCGAATCCCCCATGTTTAAGTTTTTTAAAAATTGGATATTACCATTACTTTCAATATATTGGCTTATATTGAAAGTACTGGAGTGAAAACCTGTTACATGTAAACTTGAGAGATTGTTAGAATCGATAGTGGACAATTGATTACGACAGCTTTGTTGTGCATTGATTTGATTACTAACAGTTTACGATTTACAAAAGTCAGATAAAAATTAATTTACCATATATTATCACTGAAATAGACTTTTTCAAATAATGTGAATGCGAATGAAATTAAATTGAATATGGGGTTCGAATATTCTACTTGAAGTGAGATCTGTACTTTCGACTTAAATTGAATTACTAATAGCTATTTATTTTAAAATGTGTTAATTAGCCTTATTCACATAAAATTCAATGATTTCAATTTATTTTAAAGATTATTGCCCAACTTTTCCTCAAAATTGGGGATGGAAAGCTTATAATTAGATTCAAAATTATAGTAGCAATTAAATATGATAGTTAAGGGGACATATTCCTTGAAAAGGAATATATTATTTTATTAGAAAACGAAAACCGTGCTTATATAAAATACATATTTTCTGAATTTTTTTTATTGTTTGAAAAAAGCAGTTAAATAAATTCTAAGAGAATAATATGTAATTTCTTATCATTCCATATATATTCTCTTCGTTTCAATTTTCCATATATATTCTTTTCGTTCAATATTTCTGTTATAGTAAATTTTAATAGTTCTTTCTAATTGCCGTGTAGCTTCTATTAATACTAGAAACATGTCGAATTGTCATGAGCGTCACTGTAACTGAGATGAACGAATTAATTAACATTAATTAACAGATTAATCCGATAAAAATATTATTTAATAAGCCTTTCAAAAGATAAATATGTGTGCGCATTAATAATAATGCACTTATTCTCTATTTCATTAGGCTATTTTGATTTAAATTAGTTCTACCTTTAATTTTCTTCCTTTGTTAAATGTCAAACAAGAAATAATTTTCTAATTGTTCGTATTAGAAATGTTTCTAATTGTTGTATGAGATTTCAGACGGTGAAATAATATCACTACGAAAGATAAAGTGCAAGTTTAATTAATAATTCCCATTGGTTCAAGTATCAAAAATAAAGTATTGTCTTATCTGGAATTAACAAACTAATAGGGCTAAAGTCTTCAGATAAAGTACTGTGAAATGCCAGTTTCTTTCTTTTTTTGCTTGATATGGCAAGAATTAATTTGCACAGCAATATGTATACATATCTTTCAATTCTGGATTATGATATAGGGATAATTTTCTTAAAAAAAACTATATCTTACAAAAGAAGTTCCAAATACCTAAATTCCTGAAGTCTGCTCTGAAATTTATTTTATATAGACATCAAACAATGAAATGTAATTTAATATCTCGGTGCAATTGCAAAGACTTCGCTTTGTACTAGAGATTAGTAGAAAATAAAGAATTATGTCAATAATATTAAATTACATTTATTACTGGCAGATATTACGCTGTCAAATAAATATTTATTAGAACAATAAGATTTTGCGGAAGCAGAACTTATCAAGTAACGCATCCAGTTTTTAAGAAAAGCAAAGTTGAGACGAAGAGATTTTCAAAATTAATTTCTAAATTTGTCTTATTTTTTAAATCAACCAGATAGGGGAATTAATTGAAATATTTTATTGCGAGACTACATAATCTTTCGCATAGTAAAATTATGATTTTATTTAAAATAATTTTGCAGGCATTCTTTACAAAATTATTTATATGTAAAGTAAACGCTAAAGCTTTGTCTTAAGAAAGATTTAATTAAAATTTTATATCTACTTTTATATAAATGTTATTTACGAAACTTGGAAAAATAACTAATTTCTAGTTGATTTAAATCATATAAATTCCATAATTATAATCATATTAGTATCTATGAAGAATTTCAATGCTTTATTAAAAATGGATATTTTTATACGAATATATATAAGTAACACATTTTTAAACTTAAAAAAAAACCTTTTAGAAATTTCTATTTCTAAAATAGATAAATAATTGAAAATTGGTTATTTATATTTCTACTCTCACAAAAGAATTACCAATGAAAGATTTTTTCTTTAATACTCGAATTCTTATATTTAAATTGTTCGTAGACATTTATTTTGTGAAGGAATTTAATTATATTTTTAATTGGCATTTTCATATATATGTCTTTAAATAATACTAATATCCTTTAAATTTTAATAGCATTGTTTTGCAATTACTCAATACTGTCTATTATGAACATGATAGTTGAATATATTCTTTAACTATGCCAGAATTCTATACGAAATTTCTTTTCATTTCTTTAAGAACAAAATTTTTTAGATACCAAAAAATGCATGCTTTCTTTGACAAGACATTTAATATTTTTATTCTAAAGTACTCTTAAAGTACTCTTTTTGTATTATTATTCCTCAACAATACATTTTATTAAATTTAAAGTTTTTAAAATTAATTTGTTACTCAGAGAATGGCAACATTTATTAAATTATGAAATCCCTATTGCAATATCATTGAAAAAAACTTTTCAGTTTTTCCCCATTTTTTCACTTTATTCATTAAAAAGAATAATATTGAAAGAATAATACAAACAGATATTAAGTTATGAAATTTGTGAGTAATTCTAGTTTTATCATGTGAAAGATATAGTCACATGATACCGAATTTTTGTTTTCACCCAATCAACTGTTCGTTATTATATGTTATGAGATCACACATTCTTCTGATTAGTTTATGTAACAATTAAAAATTGTTGACAATTGTTCTCCCCGCGAAATGATTTTGCCATCATGTGACAAAGAAACAGACACAAAAAAGAATTGTCAAGTAATACACACATACAAATTGATTATGTCACTACAAAAAGATACTATTTTTTTAAGATCTAATATAAATTTCTACATAACTGTAAAGATAAGTAAAAAATATATATAAGAGTACATTACTTTGTGAAATGTCTGAAATATGCAAATGAAATACTGCGCATGTTTTCTTCACGTTATTTATCTGGTTATATGTCATGTTGCTTATGCTATTACTAATGCAAAGTGAGTTTTTCTCAGTATAATTGTCGAGCATCACGTGACAGAGAACAATTCACTTCACAATTCATTGAGGACAAAATGTTTTTAAATGAGGTTTACACATGCAAAAATTTAAGATATGCATGCTTACGAATTCAGTATAAAACTGGTATACTGCATGAAAATGTAATAAAACTGTATTATAAAGAAAAATTCCACTCACAAATATTCTTAATAGTTGTCTTTTGATGACTTTTTAAATCATATTAGTATGAAATTACAATATTAATATCTTATCAAAATGCTAATAGGCCCGAAAAACATTTTACATTCCATCATTCTTTGGAAAATTTTATTTTTAAATAAAAATAATTACACGAGGCTTGCATTAACTTTATTTAGGAAATGAAATTTAGTAAATATCCCAACTTTCTGAATTTTTTTTCTTTCTTTTACCTGAACTCACAAATGGCACGTGTCTCAGAAATTGCTAGTCTCTAGAAGAAAAAAAAACAAAATATGTCGCATCAATATATATATATATATATATATATATATATAACAAAATTTTTCGGTATATTTTTTATTTTTATAGTTGTTATTAATAAATTCGTGAATATTTCTGAAGCAATAAAGTATTGACTGCCCACAAGTAATAATTTTAGAGAATAAGAGAAAGATTAGGATAAAATTCGAGATACAGGCATTTTTTTTTCAAACTTGATAATGTAAAATTTCATATTCCCCTGCAATTCCTCTTTGTTTGCTCTAATTCTTAATAATGTCATACTTGATTTAGAATAATATTTGTTTATATATAATATGAAGAATTTTATAATAATTTTATATAGTAAGTTTTTCAATATTAAATGTTTTTTTAATAACTGATTTTTATTAAATATGTTTGTTCTAATTTTTAATAATTTGTCGTTTGATTCGTAATAATATTTATTCATATACAATTCCAAAATTATTTTTAGTAATAATTCATTTAAATAATAGATATTTCCATAATTAACTGGTTTTTATTAAGTAATAATTTACTTGTCATATATTTATATAAGTTAGCGAAACCTCTCTAGGAAAACGATAATGAGAGTGAATTAAAAAAAATTAGTGTATGCTTACCAAAACATTAAACGATTTATTCTATAATATTTCATATCAAAGTAAATAAATAAATTTTTTATTCGATCTTTTTCATAAATATGCATTGAAAAATCTTGCAGAAACCGTTACGCTATCTGGGTTTGTCCTTAATTATGAAACAGCTGTCATAAGCGTTATATAAATGATAACACAGGACACTGCAAAGAATTCTTTAGTTTCATGCACTTCTAATTTCTTGTCTCAATTTCAAATGAATTAAACTCTTGTGATTTTAATCGAACACAAAGGATACCTTGTGCTCATGATGAAGTTACATTAAAAAAAAAATGTTGAAAAGTAACGTAATATTTCGTTCGCCGTTTCGTCGAATGCAAACCATGCACAAACGATATCTGAAACTAAACTTCTTAAAAGGCAATAATTAATCATGTAGAAATCATTTTCAAGTGAATGAAAACACTTAAAAGAATGAATAGTAACTGTCCTTAAAATATAACATCAAAAAGGTGATATTTGGATTGTTAGGGTTAAGGACTCATATTGAAAAAACATATATCAATGAATGAAAGGGATAAGTGTTTTTCCTTATCAGATTTTTTTTTTTCATAAGTTGTAAAAACGAGCTGAGGCAGCGTTGCTGAAGTTATTATAAACATTTCTTTCTTTTCCTTCGTTTTTATTTTTGTCATTATGGTTGGCAATCACAAAAAATAATCTGTCAAAAACATGTTTAGCGGATTAAGTGAAGGAAAAAAAAACATGATTGTTCTAAATTTGATTAACTGCCTCAGAGTCTTGTACGTTTTTTAATTAAATCTTAAAGTGATTTTAAAGAAAAACAATCCACCCCATACAAGATGAACGAATTTTTTGCCACAATTTAATCACTGTAAAGCGTCTTAATCTTAATGAAATGAATTTTTAAGATTTTATTTTTAAAACATATTTATATACTTTAAAGGCATAAAAAATCTGAATATTAATTAATGAATGAGAAAGTATAAATTTAGAAAAAGATTTCAGAAGTATTAACAAAAAATTAAGCCCTTTTAAAGAATTCTTGATGTATTAAAAAGTATTATGTACAATTTAAGTCACATTTTTATTAATTCAATTTTAGTAATGATCCATTTTTTACTAACTAAATTATATTTTTTGCTTGAAATTTTGCAAGATAATTTTTTAGTGTTTTAATCATTGAATACATTGCTGATCTAAATATGTTTTAATTTTTGAAAGAAATAACTTTTTTCAAATTCTTATTATTTATATATTTGAAATTCAACCATTTAATTAAAATGCAAAAGTAATTTAGCATTCAATTTTTTCAGCAATTTATTTGACACTATGAGTTTGGATGTAAATCTAAAATCATAGTTCCCTCTTAATTAAGTAAGTGTTCTTATAAAATGCTAATAAATATAAAAACTTAATTACATAAATTCTGATATATCATATGTATGTCAGATTTATTTCAATTAAGAAGATGCTAATATTTTTATCAAATTCAACGAAGATTATTTAATTCTTTTGCAAGGAATTAATTATTTAATTCTTTTGCAAGGAATTTTGGAATTTTTTTTATTTTCGGATTAATTTCATTTTTTTAAAGTAATAGTTAAGTTTGCAAATGATGAAAAATGCAAAATATATTTCGCATAAAATAAATAAAAAAAACTTTGAATACGCATTAGGCGATGTATTTTATTTTTTCTATTTGTTTGGGTGAATGTATATTAGGATAAGAACTAGATGACAGTAACTGATTTTTAAATATTTGTAATATTAGTCACAAACTTCCAGAGTCATAAATAATATGAAAATTTATAGAAAAATTAGAATTCCTATTAAATAGTCTATAACTGCTATTTAATCGCTAATGTGTAAAATTACTTCTGACATATAAAAATCAATCTGCTGTTTCCACGTTCAGCGACACACGAACATAAAAACATACACAGACATACTCTATTTTTATATCTTTCTCACACACACATAAACACGCACACACACAAACACACACACACGCGTCTTCACTTAGAAGATTTCCTTAGAATTAACTCCAGTATATGCACGTTAAAAAGAGAGAGAGAGAGAGAGATTTCACCTTTTGCTATACTTAAAAAACATAGTTAAAAATAGGACTAAAGTACAATATCATAATCTATTACGAAAATTGTATAAAAGAATTCATATTTAAAACTAAAAACCTTCCGATTAATAATTTATGAAAAAAATTGGATGACAAATTCTTTTAATACTTGAATAAAATTTACTAAAATCTTAAAATAAAAAAAACAATACAATTAAATTTTACATTTTTTTATTTATAACAAAACATACATTTTAAATCTATTCGACCAAAATAATTAATAGATTAGAAAGTTAAGAAGATGGTAAAATCCTATTTACATGCAATTCTCTATGCTAATGATCTAAATGTATTGAAGTCCGTAATATGCATTATTGAGGCTTCTATTTAAAACTCTTCTGATAGACAATGCAATATTGCCAATTTGTAATATACCAGGAGAGCACCAAATGAGCATATTCTATACTTATTTATATTTATTTAAAACTAAAAACCTTCCAATTTATAATTCATGAAAAAATTGGATAAAAAATTCTTTTACATTAATACTTGAATAAAATTTACTAAAATCATAAAATTATAAAAACAACAATACTTTTATGTTTTACCTTTTTTTTATTTATAATAAAACATACATTTTAAATCTATTCGATCAAAATAATTAAGAGATTAGAAAGTTAAGAAGATGGTAAAATCCTATTTACATGCATTTCTGAGTTTCATTCTCTATGCTAATGATCTAAATGCATTGAAGTGTGTAATATGCATTATTGAACCGTGGTAGGATTCTACTCAAAACGCTTCAGAAAGAAAATGCAATATTGCCAGTTTGTAATATACCAGGAGGGCACCAAATGAGCACATTCTATACTTAGTATTATTAAATGAGCCGTGAATTAGTGGCGGAATATGCGCAGGAATCATCACTTTCTCGTGTCTGAATAACTCTGGAATTTCGACGCTAAATTTAGATTGATCTATTGACTTTCCTGCAGTGAGGTCCATAAATTAGCTTGTTACTGCAAACTATTCTCTTCTTCCCCGCTTTCATCAATTAATGGAATAGTTTATATCCTGTTATTATATTTAGGAGAGCAGATTATACGTTCTTAGGTCTAAATCTGAAAAATTTGGAAAAGAAGGGGACAAATGCTTTTATGTTTTGAGGATTTGGAAGGATATTGAAAGATTTTATTAATAATAGTTAGTGAATAAAAATTAACCTCAACTACACTGTTAACGAATAGCTGTGGCGATAAATAATGACTGTGATCAAAAAATGCTTATGGTAACATAAAATATAGATTAAAATGAATTCTGCTATAAATTAAAATGAAATATGCTATGCATATTTTAATGTATCATGTCAGAACATAATTTCTTCAATGGCCAAGCACCTCGTGCTCGTGCAAATTAAATTATATTAGTATTACTTTTAATGTTGTTGTTGTTACTTATGGCACTCGCCATGGACAAGCCCCGCTGATACATCAGCAGATTTTAAGCCGGAAATTTTTACGTCTCTTGTTTTGCAAGTAGCGCCATCTAGGGCCAAGAGTACGACTTAGCTACACACGCCACAACTCTTTTGGGGGGGGGGGCCTACTTCATTCATGCAAATTCATTCATACATCTCAGATCGTAATTTAGACCTGGAACAGAGAACGATCACCTCTGACCAAATACCGCAAATGGTATTACTTTCGATTTGGAGGACTGTGCTACCACAAACAGATTTAACGAGCGCCAATTGCCACACACTTTCAGCCGGTGAGCTTCGAACCCGTAACCTAAGGAATACGAGTCCAACGCTCTACCAACCAGGCCATCTCGGCCTCATTAATTTTAATTGTTTCATCAAATGAGTCCCTTTAGTATTGCAAACGACCCAAAAAATTTGTTTCGCATTTATTGTTTAAAAAATATCACATTTCCTTTTTATTTCCTTTCATATAATTAGGTGCTCAAAATTACATTTCTCTATGTTTTATTTGCCAGAGTAACTAGCTTTTTTAAACAGATCTTTTGTGATTTCAATAGCAACAAGTTATTAAAAGCTGATTTTTTGAGATGCTCGCGTAGATAATAAAATTTTTATTTTCCGCCTACGGATTTTTTTTGACGCCAAAAACCTCATTCGAAAAACAACATCATGTTCTGACATGATAACAATACTATTATTTTTTTTTCTTTTACTATCATGGATTTATTACTTTTTTACTTGATACAAAAGAAGTAAAAGCAGATTTTTTAAACATAAAACAGGAAATGATAACATGTAATTCTCTGCAAAATTGCGATAAATGGCACTACTTTTTTTTAACTTTATTGGCTGTTTAGTTGAAATGTACAATTCCACTGAAATGAATAAAAATCTTAATGAATAAACCTATTAAAGAGAATAAAAATCTTAACGAATAAACCTATCAAAAAGAATAAAATCGTAAAGGATAAATTTGTTTAAATGAATAAAAGTTTTAATAAATAAACCTGCTAAAAAGTTTTATTGGAAATTTCTTTTCTGAAATTTGAGCTTCAATTCTAAATTTTTGGAAATAAAGAAAAAATTTCAAATGAACAATTTAGCAATTGTAAAATTTAAATGGTATTACAAATACGGATGAAAATATTTTCACTTAAACTATGCATGAGACCATTAAGTTGAAAAATATAATACTGAAACAACGCTTAAAAACAAAGCTTAAAATGAACAAAAGCTTAAATGAAACAAACAAACGCTTAAAAATGAAGTATAATAACAGCTTATTGGAGGTTTTAAGAAAATCTAAAAAATGTACTCCATCATCATGATTTTACAATGTCCTGGAAAAAAATTAGCTTCTTAAAATTTAAGGATATATTTTATAATTGCATTTTTCGCAAACAAGTGTTCTTTAAATATATATTTAAACATCACATTATTTCTCTTTTTTATATAATAACAATTTTCTTAGGGCATTATTTCCTCAACCCCTTTTTGACAATAACGTTGCTTTTAAAAAAGGATAAACGGTTTTTTAAAAATGAAGTCACAATATAAAAATTTATTGGTTTTTGAAGATGATGAATTGAAATTTGATTTCTTCTTAAGTTATCATGTTGTGGCTTATGAAAGTGTTCGAAAAAACTTAATCATATTTGGTTTCCTCGATATCAAAACCTCTTTCACATCTTGCTTGTCATCTTAAATAATTCGACCAAAATTACTTTTGTAAACTCTGGTTTGTGCGTTATTTGTCGAAAAGAGAGATTTAATTAAAACAGCATTTACTTTTTCACTTGTTTTGAATCTTCAAAGAGACGAGATTAATTTGAAAAGAGAGAAGCCTCCAAAATCTCCTTTTCTAAAGTTACGCGTTGTATAAAAATAAATAAATTATTTTGCAAAATAGTAATACAAAATTTAAATATCTTTGTTGCATCAAGATTTAAAAAAAACATGTAGTTGATAACTGTGCCAAAGAAAAATTATGTCAATTATGAAATGAATCAACGTCTTGCAAGTGACATTAAACTTATCCTATTTATAAAAAGTAAAATTTGGTTTGCAATTTTCTATATAATTTCACTTTAGAAGAGATTAATTAACCAATTACTTTTATATAATTATATAGTATTCATGAATATTAAAATACATGGAGTGGCAAAATGAATAAAAAAAGCATGACATATATAAAATCAATAGTATTTTTGGGAAAGTTTAGAACTCTAATTTGTAAGTAGAAATTGATCACCCAATTATATTCTGACAATAATATAAAGTACTATAAGGCATTTATTTAAAATTGTTGCAAAAAGTTTATTTGTAAGTTTATTTTTAATATATATATTTATATATTCCATACTGGAAATTAGCTATTACAATTTTTTTCTACGTTCCTCTAAAACCGGAAGCACATTTTAATCATAATTAAACTGATTTGTATATCGTAAATCGGGGTAATTCTAGAGTGCTTTATTAGCTTTAAAATGAATAGAATAGTTTTTAAAAAAATACAATGAACTATTAGCATATCTTCCAAGTCGAATCGAATGATTATGGCTAAGGCTTCGAAAAGTTAAAAGATTTGAAAAATAAGAGTAATCAATTTATTTACTAGATAAGAGAAAACATGTCTTTTATTTAAAATTCACTCTCTATCTAGACTTGTTTCCTGACTTTTAGTTTAAACAAAGATATGTATTAAAAATTTAGAATTCAGTGTGAGTAGTGGTATATTTCTAAATCAGGTCATAAAAATTCATTCATTCGTTAAAAGAATATTATGAAGAAGTATTATTTGAATTTATTATTGACTTAAGATATTTAATTTGTATTTTACATCTAAAACTACGATATTTTTGAGAAAAATATTGAGCCTTCCTGTATGATACATAATCATATGCATAATCATTCTTTATAAAACATAATCATTCTTATAAAAATACATAATCATTCTTTATAAAACATAATCATTCTTATAAAAATACATAATCATTCTTTATAAAAATTAACGATATGAAAGCTATGTCGATGGGAAATTTATAGAATATAAGGGCAAATTAATCAAAGTTAAATTTTTTGCTTTCAAAATATTGTTTTTGTAAGTTAAACATTTATTTTGAAATCGGAATATATATTTATATTTTAACATATATTTTGCCCTTAATTGCATTTCAAAAAAACTTTTACATTTTTTCTTTAATCAATATGTTAAGCATAAGTTTTTAAATATTTTTTATCAAATAAACATAATAAATTTGTAATTGTTTGGAAAGGAGATAATATTTTATTAAGTTTTTAAATATTTTTCTATGTTTTATTTTTGTATCTCTTTATCTATGTTTGTTGTTTTCTTTTTTTGATTGGTTTACAAATGAAAGCCCTATGCTCATTTTTCGTGATAATTACCATCCATCAATTCTTCCAAAAATATTTCGGGAATTAAATTTGTACTTTAATAAAAAAATGCATCGATGCTTTAACTATGCTAAATCGGACATTATAACGGAATATTTCAATAGTATCATATGCAGAAAAAAATATTAAAAAATTAAATAAATTTTAATTAGAACTAAAATGACATTTTTACTCAGATTATTTATCAAATAGAGCACAAATAAAAGAAATCCTAGTTATTGAGAAGTAACAAACCACATTGTAATCAGTTTCTAAACCCTAACAGTAAAGCCATGAAAAAAAGCCAAAAAAAGTCGCTACAAAGAGAAACAGAGAGAGAGAAAAAAAAGCTTGTTACTGATTTTATTTTAAAGCAAAATTTATAATTCGTCATTAGTTGATTAATACTTGAGATTTCCTCTTTGTTGTTTTTTATTTAAGATACTTTTTTGAAAGGTTTCGTATAAGGATGAAGATGTAATTCTTTTCCAAGCTCAGCTTTTAAAAAAATTGCTGTTCTGTTCTTAAAAAAGATAATTTTCTTAAGATTAATTTTTTTGTGTGACACAAATTTAAAAACAAAATTCACAAGATTTTGTTTAGATTTTGATGCTGAGTACAAAGAAAAAAAGAAAATGCAGTAAATATGCATAGCTCAGTCTAATCAAGAGTTTATAAATGTTTCAGGATTGCTTTTTATATTCTAATTACGTTTTTTATTTCCAAGATATTTTTGCACAGTTAAATTAAAAATTATGTGAATTTTTAATCTTTTAATTTCATGAAGGACCCTTTTTAATGATGGTGGTCTTTTTAATATAAGTACATGAATAAGCAAAAGTTGTGTTAAAGGACAAATCTGGGTTTAATTTAATATATAAACATGGCTGCCATAAAGTAATTTTCTCTTCTTGAATCTAATATTTTGAAGGAATAGAATTTCATTATAGCAGCATAATAGCAAATTATAGCCCATGTCAGAAGATTTATTCAGTAAAAAAGTATTTGAAGTTGCCGAAACAATATCTTGCATACAGCAAACGTTACAGCCCTGAGTATGTTGTATATTGAATCATGAAGAAATGATTACTTGTTTGTTAATTTAGAATTGTATACCATTTATTTTAACCTGTGCATTTTCTTAAAATTACTCTTACACTTAATCCATATCCTATGACCTTGTTACCCATTTCATTCTAACAGCTCACAAATCTTTTCTATACGTCATTTATTTGCTATATATTTTTTCATAATTAAATTTCCCTATTTTCGGCTATTTGTGTATCAAATTTTGCTTTTCTGTTTATCAGTTTTAGCTGAAGGCACATCCGAAGAAGATTATTTTATCTTCAGATTTTTGTATTTTTCACTAATAAATGAATACTTAAAATTGAAATCGCAATAAAAAGAAATTAAGAATAAAAATTTCTTCCCAAAAAGTGGTAAAAATTAAGATATATAAAAAATATTTCGGTTATTTTTATGTAACTAGCTTGCTATTTGCATAATTGAATATTTGATACTAATTGATTCCATTATAGAAACAAAACTGTAATAAAATATTTCTTTTAAACACAAGATAAAAAGTTAAATTTAATTAGAATTCCTCTGAAATTTGAAAGAAAGACAAAGGACAGATTGAGTTCCGGTGTGTAGGAGATTTACATCACAATATAAACAAAATAATCAGAAATTCAGTTTTCAAACATTAAGCCTAAATAAAGGTATAGAGACATTGAAAGCGTACATAAAATTTTATTTAAAAAATGTTGTTTGAATAAGTACCTTAGTTAATCTTATTTTGTATTTTTCTCGAAACTCTGCCAGTCATTAAAGCTGTGTTTTTTCTCTTTTAATACAATATATAAGGTGGTTTAAGTTCAAATAATACTCTGAGCCTTTTACAAAACAAACTATTCAATGTAAACGATTCAAAATTGTTTAATATATTATTCAAAGCACTGGGAAAATAATTATGTGCGATATTTTTGTTCCATAAATACCAATAGATGGCGCTGTACAACAGAAAATATAAGAGACACAAAATACACATCCCAGGTAGCACATCTTTTAGCATGATATTATACAATATTGTGAGATATTATATAAATAAAACAATATTCTACAATATTAAACAATATTGTACAATATTTGTGTGCTACTAGGGATTTAATACGAACGTATTAAACATTCGATCTCAAGAATCTTATCGATTCAGAAGAAACTGCTCAATATGGTACCATTCTTCAAGATATAAAATTTGCCTATTGCAGAGAGCTTGTTCTAATGTGAATTGTAGCTGGCCTATTGAGATGCTTGTCACATGCACATTAGTACTGTTTTTAAAATCTGCCAAGTTTACCAGACGGCCTCGAGAAGCAAGACTTTTTAAGTATCTCCAACGCCAAAAATCACAGGTATTAAGAAGTGTGGAACTAGATGGTTAGGTTGCCAAAAATTCTAGACTAATTACTTTTATCATTAGTAAATTGCCTAAGAAAATGCTGCACACTGAATCCAATATATGTAAAGGCACTCCATCTTGAGGGACAATAAAATTTTCGACATATTTTGGTACCTTCCGGTCCTTAGCTTAAATTTTCAAGTCGGCGAAACTCACGAGGTGCAGCAACTGTATTTCTTTTGTTTTCATAAAACAATTTAACTAGCAAAGTCATCGCAGGTTAGAACTCTTTTTTTCCAGCTTTATTCCATTTTATTTCTCAGAACAGTAGCAACAAAACAAGGGTTTAAGAAAATTTTCTGCTTACAGTGTGGAATTGTCGTTATAATGACAGTTTAAGTTTCTTCACTTTTGTGTCTTCTATTTTTTCCTCATCCGCAATAGAAACTAGAAAGGAAAAATGCCATAACACATCCCCCCCTGTATATGTCTTTTCAGTATACTTTTTGTTTTACAGCGCCATCTGTCGATAGTTCTCGAACTAATTCTCTTTCTTCGTTTTTAACCGTTTTCCCATGTCTTGTGTAATATTTTCAACAATTTTGAGACCTTTATACTGAGTAATTCTCTAGATAGAGAGCTCAGATTAGGAGGATTTTAATTTTGACGACCTTGGATGTTATTGCACTCACAGAAAAGATTATATATAAGATATTTAAATATAGATTTTCAAACGAAAAACGAGAAAAACAAAATATAATAGAAATATAAATACTCAATAATTGGTATAGCTGATTTTTATATTGCAACATGTCCAATGAAATTTTAGTACCTCCCCAATAGGAATTTTTTTTATCTTTTAAATAATATGTGTTGAGAATTATATGATAATATGATATTTTTATTAATTCTTAATTGTTTTCATCTTTATATAGTGATATATGATCCCCTTCCTTAATACTTTTAAATGTGTCTGTAAATAATAATTGATCTGGAAACGCGTACTATTTTTTAATTGCTTTAAGCAACGAAATCAAGATCAAATTCTTAAGTTCAATTATTATTCCATTATCAAGACATAACATATTTTTCCTAGTTGTACTAAATTATATTTACTCAGGCACTCATTATTTATCATATGTACACACTATTTAAACTTTTACATATGCTCCATAATTAATTGCACATAAATAACTCTCGGTGGAATGTTAAAAAACTTGAAAGTGAAAGCAATGCACGAGTTAATTGAAAATAAGACTATTTATCCGAAATTTCATTATCACCGATATAAAAGAGTAAATAAATTAACATATAGGATTCATCGTGCAATCTTTATTCTGTGAAAAAAAATTGCCAACGGTGTATGCCATTTTCTTGTTAATGAAAAATTTAACGCATACAAGATACTAGATGTTTCCATGTAATCATGCCATGGATAATTAAAGCTTTTAAATGGTGTTCCTTCATTTCATAGCTTTAAGGCTGGAAATATTGACTTTGAACATAAGTAAAGAAGACGTAGGAGAATTAATGATTGAATCTGTGTTTGTGGTAATTTAATTTTTTTTTGTTTCTACACTATTTTATTTGTAGTTTTGGTAGATAGTTGTTTTCAATTTTCCTTCTTAGCTAATAAAAGCTGACAATTATGTTATTAACAAAACTTTTTTTGTAGAAATGCGAATAAATAAATAAAACGTGAATAAAGCATCTTTGAACTTCAGAATTAGTGAACTCAGCTAATATTTACATCCAAATTTTGAGAATTTAATGCCAATTGATGATGCATGTAAAATAAAAATGAATGATTAAAATGAAACATGCTATGCATATTTCTATGTATCGTCCCTTAACATAATTTTTTGAACGGCCAAGTACCACATGCTCGCGCAAGTTAGATTTTATTTTTATTCTTTTTTATCGTTTCATTGAATGAGTCACTTTAGTATTGCAAACGATCCAAAAATACTTTCTCTCGCATTGATTGTTAAAAAAATATCGCACTTCTTATTTATTTCACTTCATATAATCACGTTCTCAAAATGACATTTTTTCTAGGTTTTATTTGCTGTAATCAGTAACTTATTTCTTTTTTAATCAGAGCCTTTTGTAAATGGAATGGCAACACGTTATTGAAAGCAGATTTTTTAAAGATACTATTGCAGATAAATTTTTTTTCGCTTACGGATTTTTGTTGACGCTAAAAAACCTCATCCCCCAAACCAGCATCATGTTCTGATACAATAATAAATGTTGGAATTGTGCAATTTATAAACCATTCATTTCGATTTTGATATGAAGAAATTTCAATAAGAACAACATTGTTTTAGCATTCTATAAACTTGATGTAAATATCAATCTGAATTAAAGACCCGGATCCTTATCGGAGATAGTTAGTTTCGGATAAATCATATACAGTTTTAGAAAAGAGTTTAAGTCCTGAGGCAATAGTAGAATAAGTGACATATGTTAATTGCTAGAAATGTGTTTTGAATTCAGTAGATCCTTAATGCAAAGGAAGCGCATTCATAAACTTCCATCTTCAAAATCTGCAACTTTTCTTGTCAGCACTAAAATCAAATTGATATATTGACAAATAAAATTTCTGCATTTGTTAATAGAATATAAATTAAATTGTTCCTATTTGATACAAAATGATAAATAATTCATAATGTTGTGTTGAATTACAGATACATAGTAAGTATATAGAAAAAAAAATTTAGTATCATATTTATATCAAAAGAATTAATTGACTTAGAATAAATGGCTTTGTAAGTCCGAAATAAAACATTATAGAACAAAACAAATGTTGATATTTCTTATTAAAATTATTTTAATAACCAGTATGATTTGATAAAATATATAATATTAAAAATATTTAAATAAATATGATATGATAAAGTTTTTCTTTCCAAATAACTTTCCTCTAAAAACTACTTTTATAAAGATGTTATTCCTTAAATATTTCCTAAAACAGTAAGTAAATAAAATCTGTTAACAAATATGTTAATAGATTTTTTTCGATTATATTTATTAAATTGTTTTTGAGAATTTATCCATATATCATTTAGAGACGAATGCATGATAGCCTTCCAGAACTTACTATGTCCTTCACGACGGCTACATAAAAGGATAGTGCATAGACATAAATCAGTCATTTGTCAATTCAATTGCAATTCTTTAAGCACTTACTGTGGTTCTTTAATATCGATTTGTTTCTTGTATGCTGCTGTTTATCACTGGCATTTTTCGTATGTAATTTTCAACTTATTAGTTGCTAAGTATTTTTTTTCAATTTGAATGAAGTAAAGTTATTCACTACTAAACCGATTTGACCTTTTTTCACTTAAAACCCTCGTATGACTATTGACTATTTTCTGTTTTGAATACTATATTACCTATTAGAATTTTTTATAAGCAAGTATATATAAACAGTTTGAAGTAAGTGAAAAAGTTGTTCTGCTCCATGAAAATGTTGTTAACTTAAATAAAAATGAGTTCGGTAAAAAAAACGTTCAATAAAAGTGTTATTAAATTGTAAATAATACACATACAAAATATAAAAGGAAATTTTATAGATATCTGAAGCGTGAATAACACTGTTTTTTCCAAAGTATAGTTTATTTTGTTTGTTATATATGAATTGGAAATTTTATGCTGATGATTCTATAGTATAAAATATATGTAATCTAAAAAATTAGACTTTCTTTTCATTTAATCAGTTAAGTTCTAACGAGTTACCCTTCTTGAAAAAGTAGATAAAGTTTCAGAATGAATACAATGCGATAGAATCCAACACGTATATTTTTAATTTATTGGCTATAGATAAAACTCTGTTTATAGAAAATCTTTTTTAAAACTTTCTGCAAGTTTCATTAGTCATGTATCTCAATAAATTCCAATTGCAATAATGGCAGTTATCTACTATTATTAAAAATTAAATTAAATTAAATCAACAGTTTCCATATTTTATTGTTAGAGTGTTGAAATAAATAAAACAATCCTTTGTAATAATTTCTAGTCTTCTCAGGATCAGAATTTTCTAATATGCTAATAAGCATATTAGAAAAATTATTATTATTATATTATTTGACAGGCATGCCTGTAGTTACGCGTAATGTTTTGATGGCACAAACTTCAATTTTCTTTGCTTCCTTCATATTAGATGGTGCAAAAGAAAGTTTCTTTTGTTTACCAAGCCGACGGTTGAACCATCTGTTGTATTTGCCAAATGCAGCTGATCTGTATTGACTTGAGGGTGCAATTCTCCGTCTTTTCCCCCACAGGCAGTCGTAAGCGAATTTTCTATTACCTTGCTACCCGAAGATAAATATTGTTGTTTCAGTTTCTTTAGCATATATAATGGAATATGTTTCTCATGAGATGCTAAAACATTTCGTTTAATAAATGAGATTCTAAGATTCTTTATAATATAAAAAAGACAAGCATTTTCTGCAAATGATATTCCATATTTCTCCAGAAATTAAAAAATATTTTTTCTATATTTTATTGTGATTATCATTTTCTTGAGGAATCAAGTGGCAAAAAAAATAAAGAAAAGAATTTCGCTTATAAAATATAAAAACTATTTAGCAATGCAATTCACATTTATGTTTAAGCAATGAGATCTAATAAAATATTTAAAGCAATGGGATTTTTACTGAAATAGAAAAAACATCTTCACTAAATAAATACTAAAAATAATATCACAGAATTACAAATGCATATATTTTCTTACTAACTCTGTTTCATATATATACATATATTTATCAAACAGATATTCATAAGCATTTAAAGATTTAAAATTCCTTTCTAAACATCATGACAATATAATATTTATACCTTCAACTTAAACTAAATAACATTTAAATTTCAAGTTTTTTAAATGACTTGTTACTTAAAAACTAATACAAAAAAGAATCCATGCACAATATGAAGAATTTATTATTCATCACGAATCATTTCAAAGTTTTGCTATAAATTTGCAATTAAAAATTGAATATAAAAATACATGCAGTGACAACTAAGTTTTTAAATTTAAGAATAAATAAGTATTAGAATGAGATAGAAGAAAATGATAGTTGATCGGTTTAAAGTTTCTAATTATGGAGATATAATAACAAATTTTGAAAAGTATATATTTGAACATTAAATATTCACCATTCTAATCAGATCGAAATAAAAAATGACTTTTTTTTGTCCTTGGAGCAAAATAAATACTAACCGGAAGAACGAAAAAAATAATGAGAATAAATTCAATTTAGAAAAGTATTATCTCGTTAAATTATTTACTAAAGAGTTATGAAAAAAAACAGCCAAGTAGAAAGTTGACAATCAAAGTTCTGTATCACTTAAGAATAAATATTTTCTATGAATATTAAAAGACATTATTAACAAAAAGAAATACATATGAGATGATTATTTTGAATGATTAAAGTTTTGAAGGATGAATAAAAAGTTAAGCTAATATATTAAATATCAGTTTCTGTTTTGGCAGATTCGATTTTTTACATTCCAAAATGCAATTTTTTCCAAAGCTAAAAGTACCTCCAAATGCGATAAGCAATTTGATGAAAAAGTTAAACTGAATAAAATGAAATGAAGTTTTGGATTAATTATTTTATGAATAGACTTTTCTTCACTTTAATTATAAATAATTGAACATAACATAAATGAATATTCTTATAGATATTTTGAAAATCAATTCAGTAGTTGTCTTAGCTTTAATCAAATTTATCCGAGTCACGAATATATTGATAATAGTTTATTTCTGATAAAATATGCAGACAAAATGTTTTGTTTAAAGAAAAATTCCCGAAATAGAAAATAAATAACGCTATTTTAACAAAATAATCACATGTGGAATTTCTAATAATTTCAGATTGGATTTAGAAAATATTTTTCTCCATCTATAAAATAACATTATTTTGACTATAAAAGTTGCACTGATATTAAATTACGTCTCAAATTATGTTTGCAGTTTTATTTCAAATGGGATGCATCCTTTTTTAAACGAACAACTCTTAAAATTTTAAATTTGTACGTTTGTTTTACTCCCTTTGGATTAAAGATATAAATCTAATAACTCTTTATCTATGATGAAAATGGAATAATTTTTAATATGTTTATTTGGCATTATTTTGTTATTAATATTATTTTTTTTCATATGTTCATTATATTTTGCTTCATTTCTATGAGTTGAAATATTTTCTTTTCTGAGCTATCCGTTTCAATTTGTCTCTAAAACTAAAAAAATTTCAATTTATCAAACGGATCTCAATAAAATTGAATAAATAAATGTAAATGTTCAAAGTCACAATATTTAAAAAATAATTTCTGCAAATAACGGAAAATGTAATAAATGTCTTAATTTTATAGTATATAATTTTATATTTCCTAGAAACAGAGCAGAAGAAAATTTGCTTGGGTTTGATGTATAACAGTTGATAATTTGGATTTTACGAAGTAGTATCTTAAATCTTTAAAAAACTTCATTTTATTAAATTTGTACACATCTCAAGTTTTCCTGAGATCAATATATTTAGAGCTAAATAAATTCTAGTTGCTTATTATATAAAAGCTCTTTAGCGAAATTGTATAGATAGAAACTCTATTTTATACAAGATTTTATACAAGAACTTAATCTTTATACATACAAAGAGCTCAGACATTTTAAATCTGAATATATAATCTAGAATAACAGTAAATTTAGGAGGCTATAAAATGCAAAATTAAAAAAATAATAATAAAAAGACGAAAGTTAAAAAAGTTAAATATTTAAAAAAATGCAAAATAATTAAAATTCTTCAAGAATTTGCGAAAGGTTTCTAAATTATCGATGAGAACATTATTGAATCAACAAAATATCCATATCATGAAGCAGAAAAATTAAAAAAAAAACAGAATGTAAACAAAACAAAAATTGAAACATACTTTTAATTGGGTATCATTTATTTCTTTTTAAAGCAACCAACTGAGATATAATGCGGAAATAATATCAAAATCTAAAATAGTTATTCTGCTAAGAATATTTGTCAGTTTATTCAGCCAGTTTCATTTCAAATGTAAATAAGAATCATTCGGGTTTTTGTTTTCCTTGCCAGTATATTAAAAGTAGTTTTAGTTTAAAACCAATTGTTTTTAGAACTAAGTAAATACTGATATAATTTCAAATACATTGAATGAAAATAAAAAATATATATAGCCTGTAGGCTTTCAGTAACACCACTGATAAAACGCTAAGGGAGAAATACTTAATGTTGGAAAACGAGGAATTATTTTCCTCTTTTCCTACATAATAAGCTACCAAAGTTTTTAATCGTACAAACTGAGGGTTCTATATTTAATGACTAGAGGGGAAATATAGTTATTTTTGGGGATTAGTTTTGTCAAAGCAAAGCATTTTGTTTTAATATTTTACAATAAATAGGAAAATGTGAAATATCCGATGTGTGTGTGTGTGTGTTAAAATAAACACAAGTAGAACGAATTCTTTTCAGTTACTGGAAATAAAGACAATGAAGCTCATGTATTAAATTTGGAAATGTTTAATACATCTTAATAATATTTTGTAAAATAAGCCCTCTGTTGGGGATTTTTTTTAAAAAATTGCTTGACTTCTTTTTTTGAAGAAGGAATTTTGTATTGGAATTTTTATTTAATTTCTAACAGGCTTCAGATTTGAAATATTAATTTTTTCATTATATTGCTATCCTATAACATTTTCTGATCTTTATTATATTAATTTATTTCAAATAATATTTTAAAGATTTATAATTTAATTAAATAATGTGACATATATATTGTGCCACGACGGTGAATGATGGTAAAATTAGTTTCAGTTATTCCATTAGTTTTATTACGAAAATTTATAAACTAAAGATTTATAAAAGAAATTCATTTATTTAAGAAAGTTTTCGTCGCCGCAATCACATTAAAAATTTAAAAAAAAACAATAAGAATTTTTATTTTAAAATTCCTTTTTAAAACCCTCAGATTTATTGGTTAAATATCATCTGGTTTCTTTTTAGAAATGTAAATCGCAAAATCAGGTTTCTTTTAAGAGATTAATTTTATATTTAAAACCAGGGAGCTTCCACTTGCTTATTTTCCAGATATCATTCGATATTGTTTCTCTCCAATAACGATATTATTCGATATTGTGGATGTATGATACGATGTTTGTCAGTTCTAGTTAGCATATATTTAAAGGGGGCTTTGTTTCTCTACGATGGCAATATATACTTGCTGATTTCTGATAAAACATTCAAAGCCCTACAGTGGAAAAATTCTCATGTGTCTAATATTCTAATATTAACTCAGTTTTTAACGTATTGCAGTTAACGTAGCAATTTTGCGATCAGCTTCTTTTTTTTTAAAATCGACAAATTCTCGCCTGGTCTTTCTTTGTCATTTTTCGTTTTTTGATATCGTTGGAAACCACACTGCTATTTATGAAAAACAATGCAAGTTTATCACATTTATTACTTAGATATACATACGATTTCTAGATGAGAGATAAATATCACCCTTTCCACGAATTTTCAATTTTACAATTAAAGAAAAAAGCTATTTAGTTGAGGATTTTGCGTATGAGTTTCTTATAACTAATAGTATTATAAATGTCAGGAACTAATTTGTGAATAATAAATTCACAAATTAATTCCTGATATCTATAACAATACATGTCATGACAATATGCCTGTAATGTTTTACACGATTAATTAAATACTTAATTTAATAATTTAACCTGTATAATATATTTTTATTGAACATTTAGACACTTCCAGAGACCACTAAGTATTACACGGGGATTATAGAAGTAGACATTACATACAGAACAGATACTCATGCATCACATTCGCTTGCACAGCCCCTTTTTACAGAGAGGCTTATTCAAATATATCACAGATAGAAAATAAAAAACAATCATGCCCGAACTGGGACTGGAACCCAGGACGCCCAGATCCTATGCTAACTTGTGCCAGGACGTCAGCCTCTATATAATATGGCAGAACATTTACATTATATATTAAGATGCATATTATTTAAGGTAAAGTATTTAAATCAATTATTTACTGATTATGTTAGGAAAAAAGCTTCGGTAATTAATTAATATAATTAAAAAAACCAATTCCTGATATGATAATTGATTATTACTTATTTTAATAAATTTTTAAAATAATGTCATAAAAAATTGCCAATTCATAAATAATATATTTAAATTTAATTTAATGACCAGATTATAAAATAAACATTTTTCTTATATGCTAATAATTATTTTCGCAATAAATTAAGTTTACCTAAAAAGTTCATTTTAATACTTCATTCTGTTATACTGAAGTAACAAACTTCCTACCATTTTCCACATTATTTAAGGTATAAAATAATTTAAGAAAAATATGATAATTTGTTATATTTCCTTCAATTAAAAATCTATAACTTTTATGTCCAGTTCGGTTTTATGAATAAAACGAAATTCTGGATGTAATAAATTTTCATACATTGAAATTTATGTATGAAAAGATAAATTGATTTCAAAAGAAATTATTTTTGCGTGGTATATCTGCTGTCATTTAACGACGCATTCAACCTTCGTTTATTATATCTGTCTTTAAGACCTAAAACATTATCTTTAGCTCATGCCTGCTAGTATGACTTGTTACCTAGAAATCGCATTGAAATTCATCCATGTCCTTTTCAAAATCATTTCCTCGAAAAACTTCTTTTATTTGATATTTCGAATTTTCTATCATTAAGCTCCCCGAATTCTTTGCTTAACGATGCCTTCAAGGAAATATTTCTCTGAAAAAAATTACCATCTCTTTTTCTTCTCTGTTCTCAATCCTTAATCTGTCAGACTTTTTACGAGCAAATGAATGCCGCTTCTTCTGATTATTTATTACACGAAAAAAAAGGCAAAATAACGAAGGAATTTTAAATTCTTGTCATCGGATTGGCGTTTCTTAATTATCGTGGCATGAAATTCAGTCTTCTCATCTTGCAGCTTGATAAATGATGAGTTCTTTGAAGTACTGTTTAATTATAACTTTTCTCTTAATTTTTAGTGCCTCTGAAAATTATTTTGAAAATATTAAAATTTAGTTCTTTTCAGAAAGCCATTAAAATCAGATCAAATTTTATGATGAGGTACCAGATATTTAGGTTTGTTTTTTGTTGCATAATCTATACAGAAAAATATTCCATTTTAAAAATTTAAAATAAAATTTTAGAAAATAAAATGTAACTGAAAAATAAGATAAGAATTTTAGAGTAAGGATGACTGTTGCAAAGTGTTTCAATTATAAATGCTTTTACTTAACTCTGTTCTACAAGCAATAACTTGTAAATAATTCAAGTTTTAATCAAATAATGTACGTTAACCGAATTACCAGCGTTTTTAATGCACTTCACAATTACACGTTCATAAAATAAAAACTTAACATTGCACTCCAGAAACTTAAAAAGTTGCATTGGGAACTCCCTTTTAAAAATTAAAAAGCTTTTTCAATTATTTGAGGAAAAATAAAAAGCCAGGTGGACGAAAAAACAAAATAATAGTTTTATTTTGGAATTTTCTTGTTGTTTTTTAAAGTGAGTTTAATAGATCTTTTCATTTCTTTAAAATATAAATTTGGTCCTCGCTGCTCTTAATAAAGATGAAAGTGCCTACACAGTCTTATATAGGCCAACTCGTTTGGCTTAGAGCTTCCAATGTAAACACAATTCTAGTTTAGAGAGAAAATATAAGAATTTTGTTTTGTAAATTTGAGTTTTAGATAAAAAATTATAGCTTTTTTTT
>JAOUZG010051192.1:1583099-1623810 GCA_026289955.1 Argiope argentata
CATGATTAATATATCATTAAGGTGTAACATGGCTAACTCTAAATCTAAATCCCTCTGCAGTACCACTTTCCCTTTAACCTTTAGAATTTTAAATTCAGTATATGATTAGTTAATCAATAATTTTGTTAATTCAAATATGTTATTAATTTGAATTTCTAATTATCTAAATTATAAAATATCTTAATCATGTCAATAGATTTTCAAACGATTTACATTGCTCTACAGTAAAAAATATTATGTCGTGGAATACAAAATACTTAATTAAATGGGAAAAATATAGAAAATGTAAAAATTATCTGAGATTAAAACATTTCAGTGGCAGTTTTTAAATGGAAGAAAATAATTTTAAAAGATTTTTTAGGCTTAATAGCATTGAAATTGAGAGAGGTGTTAATTTCAGGTAGTGGGAATCTTCAAATTTCCCATATTTTACAGAATTAGTTCTAAACAATATATTGGTGCGTTTGGACAACCTAACGACATTAAGAAAGTTCTATAATTTTTTAAAACACTAAAGTTTAGAAAATTATGGTAATTTTTTAATCCTTATTTATACGAACCTAATTCGTTTACAGTTGCTGACCTAATATTGAAATGTCGTGCTAAAATATATAATAATAGTTTTACTCAGTTTAATTGCTTGATTTGGGAATGTGTGCAATGGTTAATAGAATAATTAATTGAATCATAAAAATCATAATCATCAATGATTAAAAATGTCTGTGTCTGAAAATTAATTTTAATTATCTGTATTTTATTTTTATATAATTATTGTTTTCGTTGGAATGAGCTGAAAACAATGTGATTTCCACTAAAAAAGCTTGGACACTACCAATAAAAACATATTTTGATCTAACACACATAACTTGATCTAACATTTTAACTTGAGAAATTCTGAGATATCTTATAGAAATATTTCATTATAGATTTTGAAAGCAAAAATACTTATTTTGCGTTTAATAATACCCATGCATTAATAATTGTTTTTTTTTTCTTTAATTTGTCGCAGAGCTGGCTGTGCAAAACTGTCGTCTCCATAAAGATGTACGCAGCTCTCTCCAGCATCAATTGGATGTTCGTGGAGGGCATGTTGCTCCACAGCCGAATCACTACGAACATTTTTCAGAAGGATGCCCCCTTCAAACTCTATTATTTCATTGGGTGGGGTGAGTAATTAATGGAAAAATTCATATATTATTCGTATTAATAGTAACTATTTTAATTTATTATTGTTACTTTTATTAAATTAAAAATTGTTAAATATTTATTTGCAAGTAAAAAGTTTTATTTAGCATTGTTATTATTTCGAACTAGTTAAAGAGTCAAGATGAGTTTCAGATATTTAAATTTTAATTGCAAAGAATCGATATTTTAAGAATTTTTTTGTGGTTGTAAGCAAAATTATTTTCCTAACATTTTATATTATTAGTTTTTACCACGATAGACGTTCCCGATAAAAGTATGAGTTTCCAATTTCTTCTTTTTGAGAACATTACTGAAAGTATCTTTACTGATTTGTGAGTATCTCAACATTAATGGTTTTACAATTAAAGGATATAATATCAACAAAATATTTTTCAAACTTAATTTATTTCGCGAATAATATTTTTTTGCTTTTGATATGATCTGAAATAGGATCAAATCACCTTGTTTAATATTATGTAAAAACTTAAAACTATAAAATACTACGATTGAATACCAAAGAAATTTAAAGTACAAAAAAAATGTGAGTTTGGTTTTACAAATAAATGCAAATTTTTACTAAAACAATATATTTCATACGATACTGTTAAAAATTCGAGCCAGATTCTTAAAAATATTTCTATATATTCAAATGAAGATGAAAATAAAAAAAAATAATTTAATTATGTTTCTTTTGACAGAAATATTCTTGAAAATATTTGTTTGAGATTTAACAGAATAATAAATACTGTTATCATTCTGGAATTTTTTTTAGATTTGATAAAAGCAATTTTGCCAGCTTTAGCAAATAATTCAAAAGATATTTGAATTTGTTAGTGAAATTTCACATTTTAGTCAAAGAAATTTTTTGTTTGTGACGCCAATGGCTTCCAATATTTATAATAATTTAAAAAAACTAATAATTTATTATACAAACTATTATCTTGTAAGTGCGTTTATTGAATGGTATTGCCTAACATTAGCTAGATCATTATTTGTTTAGTATAGTTTAATTAAATAATTCTTTAGTATTTCACTATATCCTGAGTTTGATATAATAAAAAGAAGGGATCACAGAAACCTTCTGAACCCTTCTCAAAAGTTTACCAAGACAACATTAGAAGAAGATTTATTATTGGCAGTTACACATGATGGAAACTGAATTAAAAAAATCTTTCTTACATTTTCCAAGTGTGCGGATATTTCATTGGGACATGTATGAAACTGGAGTCCTTATTCTTTTAAGAAGCTTCAATCAAATAAAATGGTAGAAGTACTATATAATAAGGCTAGCATGTAATTACAGACATAATATTTTTTTTAAAAAAAATTAAAAATTTAAAGGAAACAAGTCATTCGCTGGGAATTGTGGCACGCTAAAAAATAAACATTTCTTAACATAATTTATGTTCATACAATTTGATCGTGAAAACTATCAGTTTTATTGGTATCATAACTTGCAATAACAACAGTTTGTGGGTGAATGGGTTTGCAATAACCGAACTCGCAACTAGGGTTTGTAGCCGCGTAACATAACAACAAGAAAAAAGTGATCACCTCGTGTCTGGAAGTTGTCATCTGGCTTATGAAGCTATCACCACAAGATATATCTATAGAGATATATCTATAGAGACAACAAAAGTAATCCCTGTATATATAAAGTAACACGCATCCATGATATCAATAAATTAAAAATTATCGTGTTACCATTATTTTACCAAAACGATCATGTATTTCCCCCTTTGTTTTCTGCTGAGTAAGTATATTTTAATTGTTTTGTGACAGAAGTCTGACAGTTATGATAAAAATTGATTTTATTCTTAATTTTGCCTTATTCGAGTTATATTTATTGTTTTTTCTAAATAAAATATATTGATATTAACCAGAATCTTAGAGCAGTTCATTTTTGTTTTGAACTTCAAGAATTGTTTGCCTTATACAAACCATGAAATATATAATTGAGATATTTCAAGAAATAGGTAGCAATGAAAAAAGCAACACTATAAATATACGAAGAAGTTTAATGAGCGAAATAATGGCATTTCATATTTCGTAAGAATAAGTCAACCATTTAATTAATATTAATGAAAAAAAATAAGGTTCAGCTCAAATATTATTCCTGGTCATATAATTTGCAGTATCGGAACTATCTTATTAAAGAGTTAGGAAATGAAGACGAAAAGCGCAAGTGAAAAAGCAAATTGAAAGTATAATAAAGTATTTCAGTCATTCGATTCCGTCAGAAAAAATCTCTAAGTCTGCGCAGTGGACTCGACTTTTTGCCCAGAATCTCTTTACCCTTACTTTTATCGACATTGTAAGAGATACTTAAAATTTTGGAAGATTCTTGTCATTTCGTAGAACTTTTAACTGACATCATATCTTACTTTTATCGTATATTTGATCTTTAGCTCACATATTCTAACTGAATTCTTCAACTTTTTTAAATCTTTAATATATCTGAAGTATCCGACAACTGCAATGATGAAAAGGGCTTCAGCAAATTAAACTATTATCTCATAAACTTTTATCTGCATATTAACATAAAAGTTCAGGAATAACAAGTCTGATAATTATCCATGCTCATGTAAACAACCTAATAAACACGATTCTCAGATATTAATACATAATTTAAATGTTTGCCACCCTTTAATAGGGAATAGAACAAGGTTAAGTAAATGGATTTCTTCATAAAATTCAGATATAATTTTCTGTAGAGAAATGAAATATGCTCCACTGCTGACAAAAAAAATTATGCAACAGTGCTGTGACAAATATAATTAATTCAAATATTTTATTTAATGTTGACCCCTCATACTTGTTCAGTGCAATCTAGTGTGTTATTACATATGCCGTTTTTAGTTGTTTTAAATTGTCATTTTAATATAAAACAATATAAAATGTTACGCTTTCAACGGAGGGAGGGGTGCAGTAGCATCTTTAAGTAGTCATAGATAGACTCTCCGACCCACCACGAAGCATACAGATTAACCATGGTAAATGAATGACCAGACTGCTGCAACATCAATTAGCGGGAACTGTGGTTGAGTCCTAATGGCCATCACCAACCATTGTAAAACCCTCCTCGAAGGAAGTACGCCCCGTCATCGAAGGGATGAGTCTAACTCCCACCTATTAGTGTATCCACCGGGTAGGCAAGACCCAAGCACTATACCGGAAGAATCTTATCCTCAATTACAAAGTGCTCCCCCCGAGGGATAGTTTCTTTGGGTCACGGGCTCCTGAGCAACCGAGTGCATAAGTCTGATTTCTAGTTCACACATGTCACAAACCTTTTTTATGGGGTGGATTTCATTCATTCATTTCATTTATTCATCCACAAACAGTAATTTAGATCTGGAGCAGAGAACGATCACCTCTAATCCAGTCCCCCCAGCGGTATTACTCTCGAACTGGAGGACTTTATGACCACGTCAGATTTAACATGAGTCAGCCACCTCAAAAAAGGAGGGTCTTTGACTGGCTGGTTTGAACTACGGGTTTGGCGAATCCAATGACCTACAAACCTTGATATTCCGGCCTGATATGTAAAACATTGTTAAACAAAATTGAATGTTAAATGATTCCTGAATCGAATGAGGATTTGTTTCTATGTATAGGTATTCTATCTAATGATTCTATGTTGCAATGTTACCTGTAATAACTAGTAAAATTTCCAGGATTCTGATGCAAATTTAGTTTATGATAAGAATGCTACCAATAATACTGACTAATCTGTTGGCCATTTTTGCTTCTTGAATGTAAATATTTTGGGATATGGAGCGACAAAGGCTATAATCCCCCCCTTTTTGCTTATAAGATTATAACTGATATATTATCTCGCAGTATTTTGTCCCGTTTTTCATACAGGTATATGATAGGTATTCTATCTAATGATTAAACGATTATAACAGAGTCTCATTTCTTTGATTTGACAAAAATACTGACTAGACTAAATGCATGTTATAATAGAGTTAATATGATTACCATCATTATTTTTTTATGTAATTCAAATAGTTTTGATTTAGATTAACACTTACCTTTAAATACTCTTCCAAGATCTTAAATAATTTTTCAGCAGTAGGGAACTTCAATGAATACTTTTATTTCAATGACAATTAACCTTTAAACCTAATAGAATTCAATTTTGCTATTTATTAAAGATATTTTTAAATTTTTTTATTTCTTCATACATTGGGATAATACTTCGTAAAGATGTACTTCATAAAGATGTATTTTTAAATGGTCATTTGAAATTAACCAATCCGAGGCATTTCGAAGCTTTTAGAAATTGGATATCTATAGCACAGTCCATTTAATAATCAAAATTTTCCTTCTGATAAAAATTAAAAGTTCAATTATAGTTCATTATAAATTGAAATATATTTAAAATCGAGTATTTCTTTGTTAGTGAACATGCGCCATGATTATACAGACATTTAACTCATGTAACGCAAGGAAAAAGTGACAGCAAAGCTTCTTCTCAAATTGTTTCTGTCATATGTAATAACTGACGAAAATGTCAAAGGTCCATGTTCGCAGGTTTCTTCTAGTCACGAATGCAGACTAGCTAAGAAAAAAAGTTAAAGACGACAGTTCTTCATTGATTATGTGCAATCGCTGTTAAAAGAAATGGTTTTTTCATTGAATTTAAGCCGAACGAGTAAATATATATTTTTTACCTTCAATGCAGCAAGTCAAGGTGGAAATATTTGACTTCCAATAACATTTGAGGAAGGAATTCAAAAGAAAAAAAATTGTAAAATTGCATTTTTGGCACCTTTAACCTATGACATTAAAAATGCATTGAGAAATATAAGCAATATACAAGTAATATATAAGTCCCTTTTTTTGTAATTTGAAGCATTGCTTTAACCTTTTGAATTGATAACTCGGGTGATTACTAGTTTAACCTCCTTCTTCGCCAAGTTGGCGATAAATCGCCAGAATTAAAACTTATTTACTTAAATAATATTCACAAAAAAACTAATAATAGTTATATCGAATGGATATACTATTTTTAAACATTAAGGATCGCACGAGGATAACTTATAAGTCTTGTAGGCAGTAGCTACATTTTGTGGAAGAGGATTCTATCTTAATAGTAGAATTCCAAATGAACAAAATAACAAATATAAATCAGTAAAATCAAAACATGTGTTGTATATGATCCTCAAAATTTAATACAAAATATAAAATATTGGTTTAAAAGATTGCAAACATTGAAAATAATAAAATGGCTAAAATGATGTTTCTTTATATGAATTCTGATTCATGATGTCTAATCAAAATTTATTGGACTCAAATTTAGATCTATCTCTAACAGCATAAATTATCCAAAAGCGTTGTTTGATATTCGAAATATCGAACAATATCTTGTTTATATCATTAAATATCTAAATATCAAACAATATCTCGTTTATGCCATTAAGTATCTAGTGCTGGTAAGGAACATGCAATCCAGATGGAGAAGATTTCTCTATTTATAAATGCAAAACTCTGCACTTATTCTTTTGATAAGTGAAAAACTATGGATTAATATATTTTTCAAAATTTTAATTCAATAATTGTGCAGGTTTTTACATAAAAGGTCTCTTATAGAAGCTGTAATATACAGTTGGAAGAGCACACTTCTGAGAAATATTATTCTATTCGAAGAAGTAAAGCAGTACAACTCTGATACAGGTCTGAAAATATCTAAGAGAAGCCAAAATTGTCCTGTCATAAATTTGAAAGTACTACAAAGGTGCTCATGATGTATATAGACTATTAGGACAAATACATCAAAAATAAAGCTTACCACAAACGATTATCGGATTTTTTATGGGGCAATAATGATAGGAAAAATAGAAAATTGACTATAAGAAGATTGAAGGGATATTTGTTGCAGTTATCAGAACTATGCAGCTAAATATATCATGAGTGACCAGTGTTAGAAAAACAAAGCTTTGTTAAAAAAAATCATGATTTTTTTGTCTATCTTAGTTGCTAATATCGAATTTAGTCGCTATTACCTTGGCCTAATTGTCTCTTGGATTTTCAATATATTATTCCTCATGAATATGTGTTGTTATAGTGGACAATCCTGAGCAATTTTTAATACACAGCATAGAAAAATGATTGAACTTTTTTGTACGGATGGCTAAATCACATATCAGTGTTTTTCTATCTGTGTGTTAAGGATTATTTTTATATCACAACTCAAAATATTTCTTCTTAATTCATCATTTCAAAACCTTTGCAATTATGCTTTAAAAAAGGATTTATTACATTAGACAATGAATGTTAAGCTGTGTTATTTCAAAATCCTATGATTATTAAATAAGACTAAAATAATTGTTTTGAAATTTAAAATCCTTTACCGAGATTCAATATTAATAAATCGACTTACTCATATTTTATAGAGTAAACACACGTACCCATAATAAATAAATGTGTTCTAGGCATCAAATGTATTGTATAGAATTTTCTTGGTCCACTTTTATGTTACATCTGTTTAGTAATTTTATTTCAGAAAGAAAGGCATTAATAGGAAAATTTTCTAATTTGTAACCAAGCATACATATTTTATGCATATTTCTTATACAGGTGTAGAAATTCCTGAACACATCGCATTATAGTGTTGCATTTAAAAATATTGCTTAACTGTAATTGCCTTTTTAAAGTACTATTTCGATTTCATTTCTAAATAAAATAAAGTCAACAGAAATCTTACCAAAATATTGCAAAATGCGGTATACTTCAAGCTTTTATAAAACTTGATATTTACATTTAATGACCTTTACGGGTTTTTTCTTCACACTTTCTAATTATTTACAAAATAATATTGTTTTTCTGTAAAACCCCTTTTTTTGTAACTTTATAATGGAGGATTCATCTAACGTATTATATCACTTTAATTTTGTGCTCTTTTGTTTGACTTCACTCATTGCAAAGTTAGGATTTTTGGTTAAAAAAATGTCTATTTACTATTACTTTTCAATGAACTCATCGTATATTTACTTACTATTTATTGTGATAAATTATAATGAAATATCTTGGTAAATAGTTATTTTTTTAGAACAAATTTGCTAACATTTGCTTCTTTTCGCTTAGTTATTTAACTTCAGTTTTCTTCAGCGGAAAAAAATGTTTTGAAACGAAGAACCTTTCTGTTAGAACTAATTCAGAAAATGTCAAACGAAAAAAAACACTTTCGTAATTTTATCATGTTTATCTAATTGCAGGATGTGCCATTTTTTTAGATAAGTTTTCGTTATTTATAAAAAATGTCAAAAATGCTGTATCAATTTTTTTTTCTTTAATTTACTTAACAGAACTCTTTTCTTTTGAAGTCAGAAGTTCACAATCCAAAAATAAATGCACACGCAAACTTCTCGTGCTAAATAACTTATTTTCAACTGTTACTTGAAACACGAATTACTCCACTTTTTTATTCGCGTTATGAAAGATTTCATGGAACTGTTTTTTATAAGATGATATTGAGTTACAAATTCATTTAGAATCTAAGAATATACAATGTTTGTGTAAATTCCTTTTTTCAGTAGTTCAAAGCCCTTTTTTATATATACTTGATGTATGGTTCGAGTTTTATGATTAAATAAGATTCAAATAAAGTTTTGAAGTACCGTAACTTACATTCTCTTTATCGTTTTTTAACTTATACCAAAAACTCTTTTCTCACTTTGACAACTTTTAATAAAGAAAAAAATCTTTAGTAAAATGTTCGTTTAAAATTCTTTTGTTCATATAATAAAAAATATCAAATTAAGAGATCATCAATTTTCTAATTAGACTCTTATACTTCAGAATTCTTTGAAGTTTCCAAGTCTATTCCAATATTTAACACTGGTCATTTTTTCACCTCAAAGAAAATTATTGAATTAAAAATACATTCTTTAACTCCCCATATAAATTTGCAAGTGCATTAAGTGGCTTTTATTATTTCGTTTGAAACCTTCAGAATAATTTGTTTTAATATAATGAAGTGCACTTTGATGGAATAAACATCTATTTAAAAAATAAATGCTTAATGCTTCGTTAAATCGCAATTATCTTCTAATATTTTTTTCTTAATTTCTATTCAGATTGAATTTATTATTTAATAAAAACTGAAGTGGCTGGTAATTACGTAACTATCATGCTTGGATGCTTCTCGGTCTTAAAAGATAATAATTTTAAATTAATCATCGAGTTTTTATATTTATTCCTAGTTAAGAAATTCAAAATAATCTTATATATTTTTTAAATTTTAGATAATAGTTTAAGAAAATAAATATAGAAAAAGGAGGGATGAAAGCAATATAGATATAGAAAAAAATATTTTAAAAAATAAAGTAATGAAGAAGTAACGGTAAAGTGCTAAATTAAATGTGAAATTTCTTTAATTCGTTTCCACTATTCCAATATAAATTGACTGTGCTATCTTTTGTTTGAAAAGTAGATATGTTTCCCAGCAATACCAGGATTAAATAATACTACTAAGGCTTTCTGGCACAGAGGTAGCACATCTCCCTCGTGTTGTGGTTGTCCCAGCTCGGCCATGGCTGTTCTTCTGTGTGCTATCTGTGAGATGTGTGATTGTCCCGCCCCATAAAAAGGGCTGTGCAAGCAAATGTGGTGTGTGTGTAGCTAAGTCGTACTCTTGGCCCTAGTTGGCGCTACTTCAAAAACAAGAGACGCTTATATCGGCTTAAATCTACTGCTGTATCAGCGGGAGGTCTTGTACATTACAAACGGCATTAGTAACAATAACAACAATATAATACTACAAATAAAAAATAATATTAAATACTTCAAATATAACCGATATTATTAGAATTTTAAAAAGTTGAATTTCTGTAACTTTACTACAAATAAATGCTGTACTAATAATGTTATATGGAGAGTAAAATTTTATTTTGGAAGTGCTTTTTACATATTTTTAACATCTTAAATTAAGTTTTAATTTAGTAGAAATGTATGTTTTCTTGTTTTATAAATGACACAATGTTTCAAAACGATATAGAAATAAAAACAGTTGCAGTTTTAAATATGTTAAAGTAAAATTAGAGCCTTTTGTACAACTATATAACTGTGAAAGTAATTATTAAAATTATTATGAAGAATTTTAATATTTTTACAATTATATTTCTTAGAATTATAATGTAGTTATAAATAATGGTTTACAATTATAATGTGGTTATTATAATGTTTATAAAATATTATTAGACTATGAACATGGATGCACAACCTATGGCCGCCGGGCCGAAATTGTCCTGCGTAGCCTTTGAATTCGGCCCCCGAATGTTGTTAATAAAATAAAATTTAAAATGGAATGAAACTTTTTCGAACAAAGAGGGAAAAAATCGGACATGAAAGCAATCCTATATCAGAATAAATAATTTACAGTTGTTCATTTTTATTTACTTTTTAGTACACGGTTTTTCAATTTGTTCCCTTCATTCCGCGAATACGAGTTTTCGCATGGGAAAACGGACGTAAAAAATTTCCATTCATGTAAATGTAGTATGAGGATCAAATTCAAATTTTTTGTAAGGCATTTGATGATTGGTTTTCAGGTTTTGAAAAGTGCCAAACCCTAATCGATGTATTTTCTTCTCCACTTTCTGTTGATGTAAATCTAGTGGGTGAGAGTATCCAGTTAATCTTAATTGATTTACAGAATTTTGATTTTTTTTAAAAAATCAGTTCAAAGGAAAACCGATATTAGAATTTTATAAAGACCTACCTGAGGAATTTTAGGGCTTAAAGCAAAATGCAGTAGCGAGTACAACTTTCTTTTGCTGCACTCACATTTGTGAGCAAACTTTCTCACTTATGAATTGAAGCAAATCAAATTCAATAGCAGATGAGAACCTTTTTTTTCTGTTCTACGCATTGCCAAAAACAGTCTTAATCGCAAAATAAAATCAATAACTTCAAATATTTAGTCCTATCCATCCATTCATTTTTTTCTAATTTTGATAATTAATTTTTTTCTCAACATTATTCTCTGTATAATAACCAAAAATTTCAAGGTATTCTATTTCAAGTTTGCCACCTTTTTAGCAGGAATCTTTTATTTTTTGGAGATACCTATAATGATTGTGTTTTATTCATTTATTTATTGCATAATGTGTGCATGAGTAAAATAAAGTAATAATTGTAATTCATGCGTATTGCCATATAAAACAGTGTTTTCACGTTTATAACATATATAACATTCATGTAATGGTTTGGCCCTCAATATGAATCTTTTTCATATTTTTACCCCTCATCCTGAAAAGGTTGTTCGTCCCTGATTATGAATAATCGTTATTATTAAGCAATAAACATGTTTATGCTTTGATTCAGGAGATACATATCAATATTATATGGTTAAAAACTTGAGGACAATTTATTAATTGGACGACTCATTAATTAAACATTTAGTAAAACATCCTGATTAATTAGAGTTTTCTGTTCTAGTAATTATGTAATTGAGATGTTGCGATTAAATGGTCAAATGAAAATCATTTTATGTGCTAATATACTTTATGTCTTTTAACTCCTAATTTAAAACATGAATATAGCAATTAAATACTCCTCTACCACCAAATATATTTAGTATTTTATATGTATATTTTATGAGATAAAAAAGTAATGTTATTTTATGAGGTGAAATATTAAATACATTTGAATAGTTCTTTTTAAATTATTAGTAATCTGTTTTAAAAAAGATTTAAAAAATTTCTACTTGAATAAAAATATAAAAAAAATATTTCGAATGTACCAGATGTCGGGAGTTTTAATATAAGATTGAATTTACATCTGCATTTCAGCCGAAGGAACATTTGATTCCAGATAATAGCAGTTTAAAGCGTTGACAGTTAGCTAAGCTTATTTGTAGGAATATAAAATTATGAGACATCATTCAGACATAGAAATTTTTGTTTACATAATATTATTTTATCACATATTTACATTGCAGTACCATATTAATAGAAAATAATTTTCGTAAGATTCTTATAATGAAATTTATTTAAAATATCCTTTGAAATAAAATAATAGAAAAATCGTTAATTGAGTAAACAATATTTTAAAAATTAGTGTCCCCCTTTTTTTGTGGAAAGAGACATGATAAAACTATAATGTTTGTGTTATATAAGTATGAGTTTTCAGTTTGGTGATAAAAACAGTTTCACTATTTAAGAAGTTTATTTTTTAAAATCTGAAACACAATCTCTTATTTTATTCTCATAGATTTTAAATGTTTTACTTCATCTTTACCATAAAGTCTCAAAAAGGCGTAGGTAGCAGAATTTCAATTCATATTCATATTCTTAAATATTAAAACTTTTCAATTCTTCCAATGAGGAAGAATTATGGAATTTTATTGGAAGAATTAAGGACATGATAACCATTTCTGCCCTAAATCTAGTAGTTATTACTAGAGATGAAAAAATACATTATTGAAATAGTACAGCTATATTTTCTTACCATAAAAATATTATGATTGCTCCCTATTTTATTCCACTCTTAACTTAGCTTTTGGTTACTGAAATTTCTTCAAAATTATAAACACACCCAAAATAGACAACTAAATGACTTAGAAGAAAACTATAGAATTTCTGAGATATATTCAGACGTCTGGGTAAATATTTGATTTTAATGTCTTTCCGATTAAGACTTTGGTATTTATATTACTATGAATTTGAATTTAATTTAATGAATGGATTTTAAATAGCATTCTTATTAGTATAGGAGAAAGATTTGATCCCAGTGTATTTATTGATTCGATCGTAAATTCAAGAATTTGATTTTATTTGTCTTTACTTTCTCGTACACAAATTGTATTAGAAACAGACTGTAAGTCAAAATAAATTCCCAAGTTTCATTGGTTGCATTTCAACATGTTTCATTGATTAATTTGCAAAATGTAATAAATGCATTCATTAAATATGTGCATACATGCAAAGGTAATATAAGCAAGTTTTGAATGTAGTCCTCACAAATCTGCGCTCCTTTTATTATACGGCATACATCAAATCTGAAATTTAATCCTTACCAAACTTGATGCAGTATATCTGTGCGCAATTTTTTTTGTGAGAATTAATAAAAGATTGCGTTCATGTATCTCCAGAACCAACGACCGTGATTGATTTGAAAGCTCATGTCAGATATACTATTGACAGTATCGATACAGATATGCTATCCGAAGTTTTGCAATAATTACAAAATTGCAAAACTTTGGATAGCATATCTATAATAAAAGGAGCCCATACCCAAAATGTGTGAGGAATAAACCACCTTTATTTAATAAATGCATTTATTATATTTTGGACAGCGCATTTATGGAATAGGGACGCTCATTTTGATTTAAGATTTATTAGAATCGTTTCTGAAAAGCACATTTTCGGCCTCAAGTCTGTTTGTTTGTGAAATCAATAATTCAAAATCAATTTCTACTAAACAACTGCAATTTAGTTCCGAAATTATGAAAAAATAAGTATATTTTATAACATTTGGAGCAAAATCCCTTCACAGAAAGTCTGTCTGTCTGTTATTCGAACAACTTATTTGTTGTTATCTAGAAGGATACTAGATAACAGCAAAACGCAAAGAACAGCTAGATAAAACTAGGTACACAGATATGGAATCTTAAATATAGATATTTATCAAATTTTCAATCAAAATTATTCTGGTCTGGCCAAATGGGCTATCAGCCAATGCTTTCGTTTTCTTGTAAATTCATTAACTCCAAAACGCATTGACTTTAAACAATGAAATTCATTATGCTATTTTGTGCCAATCAATAAGCAAAAAACACTGCCAACATACATATTCTGGAGAAAGGTTCAATTAAAATGTTAGTCAGTTTGAGCCAAAGATATATATTTCTAACTACCTTATAACAATGTTGTGCGAAGAGCATGGAGCCTTATATAAGATACACAATTTTATGCGGTTGAAAGAAGGTAAGGCCTTAATTGAAGAGTATGACGTGGAGTTTGTTTATTTATAAAACCATTTCCACTTTTTTATGAAACAAACGATAAGAGAGAATATTAAGAACCATTTATTTCTAAATTATATAAATTTACTTATTATATAAATTTAATTTCATTAATTAATGAATTTAGTTAATTAATAATTAAGTAACAAATGAAGACACGCCATTTTGTGTAAGATATGGGACTAAATTATCCAAGTATTTTACTGAAAAACTTGTCTGAATTTAGGCCAACCTACGTACATTCTTACAAAAATTGATAAATTTGGTGGGAGGCTCACTGCCCATGGTCCTTGAAAGTGTTAAAATCAGACAAGAAGTTAATTTTGATGCTGATCAAATAGCTAATTATGAATGTTATTTCAAATGCACTTCCATTAGTAAAATTTTTGTTTAAACTAATGTTTAAACGACATGTAATATTCAAACGTTTCATATTTTCTTATTTTTATTTAATGGCTGTAATATTTCTTAAGAATATATTGTTAAATTCATGTAAATAAAACGAGTTTAAACGATAAAAACTAGATCTTATTGTTCACTAATTATATAATTTCAATATTAATCAAAAAACTTAATTACTAAATAATTTTTATTCTGCAATTTCGTTTCTGATAGTAGAAAAGTTAATTCCCTTTAAAAAATGCTAAATGAATTTTAAAAAATTGCTGGAAAAATTTGAAATTGCAAATGAGGGTCAATACTTGAACTTATGTTATAAAATTCTCTAAATTCCAAAGCAGTGAAGTTTGTTATGAATTCACTTGGGGAAATTTTATATCTTTAATTACTACACGATAACTTCTATTAAATTTTTTTAATATTCTTTGATCTTACTTTAACAGGTATTCCACTGGCTTTGATCATAACTTGGTGCAGTGCAATGAGTTCCACTTTAGACACGGATTGCTGGGAAGGATATGGGCGATCTCCCTATGTGTGGATCATCACAGGGCCTATGATCGGTGCTCTCGGGGTAAGAAGTATATATATTCAACTCACTTTTATATAAAGTCTGATGAATTTAAAGTTTCCTTTAATATCCAAGTATTAATTAAATACATTTAAAAATTACACATAAGAAATCTCAATACATAATTTTATAACGGTTAATTTATTTGAGCTTATTAACCCTGTCAGAATTAAAAAGCCCCAAACGCCAGTCGATTGAAGATACAGCAGACTCCCGCATCAGTTAGATATTCAAGAGTCCCCTTTACAATTTCAGTCCCCTTTATTTAAGTGTGGTTGATTTAATACCCTTAACATGTGCTTTGATCACAAATGGTACTCGCCTAAAATGCGTTGGCGATTTTCTGAAAACATACAAAGTATATACCAATATAAATTTATTTAATAGCCAATAGCTCCTCTTATATATAAACCCCTATTTTGTATATCAAGGACTTGACCACATGTTATTGCATCCTTTTAGGAAATAAATATTTTTAAAAGGGAAATGAATGGGTTTTAGTATCTTTGGTATTTGAATTACAATAATCTTAAGCATGGAAAGCTTAATGAATCTGGAAAGCGATTCTTCTCTTTTTAAACCTCAAAAAAGTGAAATATCTGAGGTTTCTTTTGCCAACCTATGTATTATATTTCTTTATTAGCTCTTAACATATCTAAAAGAAGAAAAGGAAATAATTCTTTGCGAAGTGATTAGAAGATTAGTTTCCAAGGATTAGTCAAAGTCTTTGAAAATGGCATTATTTTAAAGTAAATGCCTTATTAAAACCCTACAAACTCCTTTCTCAAGGAAAGATTTTAAAGGAAATGAATAGAATCTTCAGATTTCAGATAGTTTTCTATATTCTCGTGAATTTGGATATGGTCTCGGGACTGCAATCTTCATTTTACTTATATAAAAGGGAAATCTACACATGCTGATTTAAACCAAATCGAGGGACATTCGAAAAGGTATCGGTTAGTAAAAACATTCTTTATATTAGCATCAAAAATAGTTAAAATAATATTTATTGATTTTTTTGATAAGAAATTATATTAGGTTTCCAACTTTTTTCTTTTCTTTTTTGGCCTATTAAAAAAATTGCTGATCTAGACTTAGTCTATTCCATTTTTGATATGTCAATGATTATAGATAAATTTAACACCAGAGATTGATGATTTGAACTGAATCAAAAAACGTGAAATTTTCATATAATAATAATATCACGTTTTATATTTCAAAATTGAGTAAGTGGAAAAGAATACTCATTGAAAATACGATTTAATATGTTATTAATATCATTATAGTCTTGAATATAATAATAAATTCCAAATATTTTTGTTGTTATTGAATAAAATATTTTATTATTATAGCATAAAATATTGCATCGTTTGCATGAAAATGTCCTGGCATAGCGCGTCTTTTCCTTGGTCTAGGCGTTCCGCGTTCAAGTCCCGGTTAGGACCTGGTTGTTTTTCTGAGTTCTATCTGTGAGGTGTGTGAATGTGTCCTACTGTAAAAAAGGACTCTGCAAGCGAATATAATGAGTGAGTAGCAAAAGTCGTACTCTTGGCTATAGTTGGCGCTATTGAAAAACAAGAGACGCTGGTTAGACTTAATTCGCTGACTACCTTAGTGAGCCTGTCCATGGCAAGTGCCATAAGAAACAACAGATGTAACAGCATAAAAATGTAACAATGATAAACATCAATTTTATACAATAATAAATTGAAAATCTTTCTGGATTTAATTATTGTCATACAAAATTCTACATTTTATATATTTCTGTACAAGAGAAAACCTTTGAAAAGAAATAGATGCCTTCACATTATCTTATCTTTCATTTTGAAAAAGGCCCTAGAAAGGCAATTCTAATAATTTGTGTTGAATTGGTTTTTTTGTGTGTTTGTTTTCGTTACCACTGTAGCAAGATAAAATATATTACAGACTATCCAGAAATGTTGCCTTTTTATCAAATAGTTATATTTGTTTTACTATATAAAAAAATTCTTCCAGACGATCATTAAATTTTTTGTAATACTTCGCTTGTATTGCTTTTATATTTCTTAAACGAGTAACACATAGTTACCCTTAGAAATGTTATATCCTCTTTATTTTTTCCCTCTTGTTTCTCTCTCACTTTTTGCAATTTTCAAATTATATTTTTGGTGAAACTATAACTAATTCTCTAGGTTGTATATTCTGTATAGTACGTATAGAAATATTCTCTTTTTATCCGAGTTGAACGAACTTATTCACTGTAAAGGCATGTATTGATCGTTAAATTTAGAAGAAGAGATAATTTTAAAGAAATGAAATTCTCAAGATTTCAAATTCTTAATATATATTACTCGTATTTGTAAATAGAGATTTTATTTTGAAATAAATTAAATACAATCTTAGAGATTGTATTTAATTTATTAATATAATATATTTATTCTTTATAATAACATAATAAGGTTATATATTTTTATTTTAATTTATATATGCTTATAATAACGAAATATACGCAATCTAAGCGCAATACCTTTAAATAACTAAATTGTTAAACCCTCATAATTTTCAGAGAAAAATTTTGATTTTTATCAGGCTTTCTTAAATGCCTTTAATGAATTTGTATTATTCATTAATAATTTTAATGACTGGTTTTATTAAAAAAGAAATTCTTCATACAGCATATGAAAACTCTCAAATAATCTGCACATGTAAAATTACTAACACATAAGATAGTAGTATGTAAAAAAATTAATTAATATTTGTTTTCAGATAAACCTGATTTTTCTCGTGAATATCATTCGAATTCTGGTGACAAAAATGAAAACCAGCTCAACATTCGAAATAGTCCAAATCAGGTAAGATCACAAAAGCTTAAATACTTTAATTTATATTCCAATCTTTTATTCAACTTTTGGGAATGCAGAACCTTTTACTATTTTCTAACAAAATTAACATATTAATTTAAATTTATATACGTTTTAATATAATAACAGTTGGAATTTTTAGTATTATATAGAATAACGATTTAAATTTAAATAGAAGAATAAAAGGCTGATAAATTTTTAAGTTAATGAAACTAAAACAAATATGGCTTTCTTTTGAATTGAGTCTTTTAGAGAATATCTGCATTTAATACATTGTTTTGCAACTTTGTGTGATAACACTAGATAAATTTCTTAACAGTATAATTTACATATTTTCGATAACATTTATTAAAGATGTATTTAAATACTTAGTAATTTCATGTTAAAATAATATTTAATTATATATTATTCTGATGCTATTAAAAGAAATATCATAAGTAAAAGGTAGTTAAATTGATGAATAAATTACGAATAGTTATAAAAAGCATAGAAAAATACCTAATCAATTTTTTTTGCATTAATATATCGATTGCAAGACACGATCCTAAATTTGAGCAGGAATTGACACCAGAAATTAGAAATTTCTCTACGAAAAATAATTCAATTAATGGATTTAAATTTTATAAAATGCTTATCACTTTTCAAGATTCTTCTAATAATTTAATTTTATTTTGAAAAGTAATTAATTGTAATCGTTGCATATTTATCACATATAAATTATTTATTTAAATCAAAACATTTGGCGTCTAAATATACAATTATGTATTCTTTTATATACATACATCAACGTTTAATACATTCACTTGTTTTCTGTTTGCTTTATTCCTCACTTTAGACGAGCTATGAAAGCTACAGCTTTACTCTTTCCTCTACTCGGAATAACTCATCTTCTGTTCTGCGTAAACCCGAGAGATGACAGCAAATTAGAAGAAGCGTACATGATAACCAATGCGGCTCTTCAGTCATCTCAAGTAAACGCTGTTTTTCTGCATAATTACGAGAGTAGATTGTGTTACTTTTTTAGTCATCATTTTACAAAAAACGATTTAATAGTGAACCAAGGCTTTATCTAAGATATAATTCAAGAATATCATTTTTTGATGGGTAAATTATTCAATTACAAAAGTCGTCTTTCATTTTTACATTTTGGTAATAACTTCACATTATGGTCCAAAATGTGTCTTTATTTTACGAATTCTTTCATAATTTTACAGCGATCTATTGTCAGTAATTGCCTGGTAAAAAAGCTATCGACTTTGTTGATTTTACAATGCGTATTCATTCCAGATAGATCTATAATCGATCATATTGATCGATTATATATTATTCGACTGATACTAAATTATCATCTTCAAACAGATTTATTTCTATTTTTTTTATGGAGGGGGTGGGTGATTCGGTTTGTTAACATAGAAATCAGATGTGTCCTATTTTCCACCGACACTTCCATCATCAGACGGCACACAGACTATGATTCAGACATGTTTTTTTACCACTTGTGTTGTAATATGCATGCCATTGAATGTCATATAATAGTACGCATCCTGGTGGATCTTAAGATTTGTGAATGAGAAGTTTTCAATAGTGTGGTTGATTCTCGCCATCTAGATGGGTACAGAAACAGTGTGGGGTCAATCACCACCTTCCGATGAAGCGATATATTTCCCGACGGGGGTGTTGTATTGTAGCAGAAGATGGGTCATAAAACTCAACTTCAGTTCTCGTCAAAGCAGTCTTGGTGATCATGTGATTCAGATATTTTCGTGTGCCTTGAGGGGGTGAGTAGTCAATTTGGGATATCACTATAAAAGTAATTTAGAATTAAATAATGCTAAAGATTTGTCTAGTTCTGTTTTTTTAAACCTAAACTTAAGCCTTTTTTTACTTACATTCAGTACAACTTTAAATGTATTCATATTTGATCTCGTTTATATTTTTTCAATATGGATAAAGTGCGAATTCACTTTAATTTAACATTCTCTAAAGCGCCCCATTTGATGGCTCAACCCCATTTACAGTTCACACACCTCACATTCACACTTTCACAGATAGAATACAGAAAAAGAACAACCATGTTCGAATCGTGACTTGAACCCGGGACAATCAGAAGATCGTGGACCCCCAGATCAGTGCTTCAAACGTAAAAAATTTGAATGAATTACTTAGTCGAATTTAAGGATAATTAGTTTGTTACAAAAACCTGAAAGTTCTATTATTAAAATATATTTTTCAACTACAATAAAGTAATTTTTGATTTTATATGATAGACCAGTTTCAAAATTTAAAATTCTATATTTTTAAATATACATTAATAGGTTAATAAAATAATTTGTGATTTTTCATGTATGAAGGAAATATAACTCTTTTACTATGTAGTGTTTTTTAAAAAATATTTAGATTGTGAAAAATTAATACTCTTACTTATATAAATATTGAAATATGGCATTCTTAAATCATTATAATTCTATCTATTTAATTTGTATAAATAGATTAAATGAATCAAAATAAAGTAACAAAATTGTTTTTCTTAATAAATTTTAAATACTTTATAAAAAATTTATGCATTGCATTTCTTTGTTAAAATTTAAGGACGCTCTTAATTAATTTACTTTAAATCAAGTAATTAGCAAATAAAAGGTGTCCAAAAAGTTCCCGTACTGTTGATTTGTGAATTTATTTTACAAAAACAATAGGTTTTAAAAAAATATTTTTATACCAATGATAAAAAGCATTTTTAACATAACCAAGGAAATTGCGGGTAATTGCGATTTTCAAATCATCTATTGTTTGAGGATCACTTTCATAAATTTTGTCCTTTAAACATCCCCACAGAAAAAAGTCCAGGATGGTCAGATCAGGGGATCGAGGTGGCTAAAGATTTTTTGAGATAAGTCGATTGCCCAAAAAAGCTTCAAGCATGTCCATGGTTTCATTACTCGTACGGCAAAATTTAATATACTTAAAAAAATCATGGACAACGGTTTTTTAAATCTGAAGTACGGGAACTTCTTGGACACCCGGTAGTTTAAACAATTTTAAATAAAAAATATATTATTGATAGAAATATGGGATATTTTGCATATGTATTTTATTTTTGTATATTTTATTTGTCCATTTATTTATTTTTAAATTATTTGTTTTTTTATATATTTTATAATTTGGAATTTTTAAATTTATTTACTTGAAATATTACAAATACCAGACTGTACTAGTCTGACGTTTTTTCAGTAAAATAAAATAATAGTATCGATCAGAAATATTAATAAAAGATATATCAATGAAAACATTTTGATTTTGAAATACGTCCAAGTATCTGGAATTGTAAAACTAAAAGTCATATAAAAAAAGATTTATCTTTTCGAATTTTAATATTATGTTCCTTAAACATAACATCCTTTCAATTCTTGATTTTTAACCTTCAACACCTCAGATAATTTAAAGCATGCGAAAGTTTCAGGAAAATTCAATTATCAAACTTTAATGCTATCGTGCAGAGAGGAGGGAATGTTTTCCCCCAAAACAAAATATCCCTTGAAAGAATTCTTAAAAGCATACTCTCTTACTTTGACACCGAGGAGTAAAACCGTTTACTGAAATTTTTTCGCTTTCTGAATTCCATTTTTGAACGAAAAGGAACGGGAGAGGGAGAAAGTGAATGGAAAAAGTACTTTCCTCCAGAAAGAGTTAGATATTGACTCCGAAAGTTTTCTACAGTGAGGCTAACTTCAAGCAAGCCGAAAGGAAACGAATTTTTCAGCTGACTGCTTGCTGATGAAACTCCTATCATGCATTTTCTTCGGGAGTATTCTATAAAACTCTGTGCTAAGGTGTAAAGAAGTTTTGTCTGTCGTTTTAAATGAGCATTGGTTTAATTGCATTCGTACTTTTTAAAGAATTATAATTATACGAATTGTATTATTGTCCAGAATTTAAATTAAGAAATCTTCAGATAGTATTCAAGTAATAAGGAATATGCACACATAATTCAAATTCTACGTATTTCAATTATCTAATTTAGCAATGACCTCTTTTTAATTTCGAATTTATAGTCAGGAAACTTTATATATCAACAGAAATAATTTTATCTAAAGAGACAATTTTATTACGACTATTTGTTTACTTTACATCTTATATGCAAAAGTCAAATAACATTTTGTTGATTTTTCATAAATAAAACTACGATTTTTAGCTGCAGCATTTATAAATATATAGAAAGACGGACAAATAAGCCATTTTGAATATTTATTTATAATATTTCTTGAAAGGTATAATGCAGTTATGTGTGTAGTTTTGGAGGAAAAGTTTAATAACATTCGAATTCTTTTTATGAAGTGTGATTATATATTGCATTATCATCCAGAATTTAAATTATGGAATGGGAAATAGCATTCAGATGGGAAAGAATATTCTGAAAATATTTAAATTCTGCATGCATTAAATAGCTAGTTTATAAATAATTTTTTAATTATAAGTTTGAGTTCAAAATTAGAAAACTTACAGAGCTTGTTCTTCATTTTATTCTTCTTTTGCTTTCTTTTATATCTACAGTGATAAGTTTATTTTTATAAGCATTTTGAATCCTACTGTTTGTTTACTTTAGATCTTACATACAAAACTCATGCAATTTTTTTAAGATACATGCTTATTATGTATTTTTTAAAACAAAAGTTTTTTAATGAAAGGTATCAAAACAATATTTATAAATAAATAGTAAAACTAACGAATAAATCATTTCGAATATTTCTCTGAACATATTTTTTAAAAGATTTGATCATTTAATTTAATTAGCACTCCCAAGTTATGGTTGCTATAATTCCCCTATTCTTAATTTAATTAGCTTTTGAGTGAATCTTTAAATGCTGATCATGAAATGAATCTGGACAATATTTTTATTTAGATTTCAGGAATATAACTCCTTTTTGGATTATTCTATGATCAATTGAAATATATCTTTAGTTTATGATACGAGTCATTATTCTACAGATTGGTCACACATTATATCCTTAACTGACGAAAATTAATATAAATTCAAAATTATATTCTGCAATATCGTTGTATCGATATATTTTAAAGAATTCTAGGATGTTTTTAATAAAGCTATTTACATTAGCAAATTTTAATATAAACATCCACGGAAGTTCGAATAATGTTAGGGTGATATTCCAGTCCAAGTATACTTTTATGTTTGGTTGTTACATATTACCCGTGATTCACACATTCAGTTTATCAATACTTTTAATTTTAATAGAATTCTGTCCATAACATAATCCAAAAACTGACGCTGAACAGCAATAGTGCAATAAGGAATCAATGAATACATCAAAATTTTACCGTCCCGTATGCCATTTTTATAACGATCGAATATCCACTTCCAGTTTCTTCGCTGGATGTGCGTTTTGTTGGAATAAAATAATTTTAAGAGCACGACTTCCCGTTGAAAAAAAATTACAACATTGCATTCCTTTTTTTCATTATAATTTTTAAATCATGAATAGATGGTTACTGCTTTATATAGTTAACTTTATGTTTCATTGATAATTAGTTATATATATTATGTACTGTTGAATAGAATTATTTGAATCTAGCTTATAATTTTAAACATAAATTCGAAGGACGCATGATGTACGGTCATGATTATAAAAATATTTACTACTTTTATACAGCTATTTCTAGATTTTTTTGCTTGTTTGAATACATTATCATAACGAGGATTTACATTCATGTCCCTTTATTTATATAATTTCAAAAAGGACAAGTATGTACAGATTTATTATTTTTTAAAATAATGTGTGAATTATTAAAAAGAATTTTCTTTAAAAAAAGTAAAGGATACAAAAAGTGAAATAAAAGATTTTACTTATTATTATTTTTTCCAAATCTATAAAATACTGTTACCAAAATTTGCCTGGTGAAAGTCGATTGATGAAAACGAATCATTCGATAAATGGTAAACAACATAAACCACCATAAAACATGAAAGGCACCAAAATAATAAATAAAACATTCTCAAAGAATATCATTTGTAGATATTTATAAAAAGAACATCAAATTTCAAAATAGAAAACAATATTAGAAGTCAGTAAAACACAACTAAAGAGCTCGTTCTGCTATCAATACTTTAAAGAGAAAATAAATCTTTGTGTGACTGTATTATCTTAGATTCTCTCAAAAAATCTCTAATTCTCGTATCCTAACATAAATAGAACCATAATTTAGGGATTAGTTAAAAATTTGATTTTTGTCAACAAGATCGTTTAACATGTAAGTAATTAAGAATTCATAAAAATCTCCCTTTTCAATCTTGAGAAAAATGATGAAGATTCTATATTTTCTTGTCGGGGACAAATTTGTAATTATATATATATATATATATATATATATATATATATATATATAAGTTGCTTTGCCTGAGTTTTTTATGTATTTTTATAGAAAGAGGAATTAGAATATTCTTTTAATCAAACCATAAAATTTGCAATCAATAAAGGAAACTATAACAGAACCATTTCATACTGTAAAAATAAATAATAAAAAATGGGCCTAAAATAAATTATTTTATGAATATATTATACTAATAGTAGACATTTCATAAAAAATTCTCCGTGGTTTACTCAAGGAATGTTATAGTGATGAAACTATTTATTTTATTAACCTTTTATATTTATATAACAATTTTTGAGGCAATATCTCGATGGTGCATCATCTGATATCGCTTGATATGAAAAAGGGAAACAAAAATAACAGAGAATGAGACGACATTTATAAATATTTAATGAAAATCTAATTTTAAAATTTCAATTTTCATTTCCCAAAGCATTAAATTGAGTCTTCATATTCATTAGAATAATTATGTATTCAATTCCGAGTCTTAATTCTTTTTCGAATGTGATATTTCAAATATATTGTTATGATTTTCAGTTTAAATATCTTTCCCATGAAGTTATTTTAGCATTTTTCTGTTTAAGTGAATTAGTCTTAACATTAGTTTTATTTCGATTCTAGGGGATTTTCGTGTCCATTCTCTATTGTTTCATGAACGTTGAGGTAAGTACAAAGAGCAATTATTTATGCATTCCATGTGTCTTCATGAGATATACGTAAACGAGAGATTTGCAAAAATCATATTTAATTCAAAAGATTTGTTTAAAAAATCCCTGTCACCCGAATTTTTTTGCGTGGATGAGACATTTAAAAATGATTTATATCTGAAGGGTATTTTATTTCACTACACTCTTTTTAAATACAGCATCTTTAAAAAAAAGGAAAATAGATTTAACATGTACTATAAATGAGATGAAAAATTAAAATCGACCGATATCAGTAAATTAATTAAATTTCAATTAAAAAAATAGTCATATATATATATATATATATATATATATATATATATATACCGAATGAGGGACAAAAATTTGTCGATCTTACACATTCCTTTAAAAGATTCCTTTAATTCTTGTAAAAAATACCTAAATCGACACGTGTAAAAAAATCCCTAACAATAACTCACAGCATATAATAACAAGGATAAATATTTCATTCGCTTTTCCTCTTTTCGCTCTTGTGTCGTTCTCAGTTGTTATGACTCCTCTGAAGAAATTTTCGGGAAATCTTGTCATTGCAATAGGTACTGTTGCTATAGCGATCTACCTATTAATATACCTGAAGTGTATAAACACCCTCTTGAGAATTCATCTTAAGATGTGCATGGGAGATTACAAGAGCTCCGGGAATTAATATCGCATATATTTCCTACATTTAAGTTTCCTTTAAGCATGAAACTGATTAACATTGTATAACTAAATTATGACCATGATTAATTTTATTATTTGGATTTAAAGACATTTGCATCTCATATAGGATTGGGTGTAATGATATGCCTCATATCTTTCCCTTTATTAGAAGTTTGAATTATCAAACCATTATATATGATCTTCGGATAGAGGATTGTATACATAAACTGAAGCCTATCGATGAAATTTCAAAATTCAAATTATTAAACGGCGAAGACTGACTGACTTATATGCATGAGGGCCACATCTATGTGAACGGATATAAATTGCCTCCTCAATTTTAATCGTAATATTGACTCCCATTTCACATTTCAGAACATTTAAATCAAATCACGCATATTAATTTGAATAGTATACTTTTGACCTCAGCGATGAAAAGCCTGGTTATATTGAGACTAAATGAAGCGTTCATTTAGTCTTAACCAGAGAATTTTGAGTTTAAAACCGGTGAGTTGAAATCGAAAGACGAACGGGAGACTGCATATTCAAAATATCGCAAGGACTGCATATTCCATGGAAAATACGTTTTAGGATCAAATTATCTACGGGCAAAATGATACATCTGGGAATATCATTTCACTCTGTTGCGTTTTTGATTGTTGGTCGAAATTTAGTGGTTACTATTTTGTTACAAATGTGAAAGATATTTATTCAATATTCATTTCAACTTATCGAAAACGTAAAATTGCAGTACATATATATAACTGTCTACAATTAAATTCTAAAAAATTGACAGAAAAAATTAATTTGGTACCTTTATAGTAACTAAATATGGTAAAGCATAGTTTATAAATTTCTTATGGATACATTGTTTTATTACTGTTCGGTTTTATTCACAAAAATAGTACTTCATTTAGAGGTGAAAGAGTTTAAATTACTTTTTATTTTCAAAAAGACTTTAATTTATAGTGAGGAGTCATGACTTTCAAATATGTAAAATTTGTAACTTTCAAAATCTTCAACTTTCAAGTATGTAAAATTTGAAATCAATATCATGTCTACATAATTCAATATTATTCATAAGTAATGGAAGGTAATTCTCCAGCGCTAATTTTAAATGCTAAACCTAATATAAAGAATTTATATCTTTTGAAACGCAATGAATAATTTTTAGACAATGGAACGTTTTAAGTTGTTTAAATGTTAGAACATGCGTTCGTTTATGGTGCTAACAATTATTTATACTGCACTGCCTTTTCTCATATGCAGTAATTATCCCAATTTTGCACATATACCGGGAAAAGATTTCGCAAAATGGAGATTAAAATGAGAGACTAGAAAAGAAATGTTTACGTTTATTTAGCAGAACAGTTGAAATAATTTTTATTTTTCAATAGCCATTTCCAGTGCAATAGTATTACAGTAAAAGTAGATTATTCTCAAAATTTAACTAGCCTTAACTAGAGTAATAAAAGCATGTTTCGTATTAAGAAAAAAAAAGGAATTGAAATAATTTTTTCCGGAAATACACTCATCTTACTCACTGCGCATCACCGCTCCGCATCATTTCGGCAGAATCACCGAAAAAAATTATTATCCAAGATTCTGAAAATTACTAAGTATACGGTGTTCCCCCCCCCCTGCAAAAAGAGGCTGTGCAAGAGACTATGGTGAGAGTATAGCTAAGACGTACTCTTGGCCCTCATTGGCGCTACTTCAAAAACAAGAGACGCTCCTTTAGGCTTAAAGTCTGCAGCTGTATCAGCGTGGAGCTTGTCCATGGCAAGTGCCATAAGTAACAACAGCAACAAGTATACAGTAAAATGGCTCTCTGGGCAACGAATGAATCTGCATAGTTTTTTCTGTTCTTTTTTGTCTCAGGTGCAGACGGTCCTCCGCAAGGCGTACGTCCGAGCCGCCCTGCGCCGCAATCCCAACCACCGATACACATGGAAATGCCGCACCACCCGGGCCTCCCAGACCAGCACCTACGTCTCCAACTGCGACACGTCGGTCACGGAGACCGCCCACGTGCGCCCCGGAGCCAGCCCCAGGTCGGTGCACCTGCTGAGGGAAGTGAGGACGTACGAGAAGGGCGGTCTCAGGAAATACGGTGGAGGAAGAAGGTAGGTTTGGACTTAACTTATAAAGCGTCATTCAAAAATGTACTTATGCATGATAATTAATAAAATTGAATATGGCATTATAATTTTTTTAAAATTAAAAGGATAAAATAACACCATACAACGTAGAGTCCCAAACGATTAACAGATAAGAAGAAATCCATATGAAGGACGTATTTTCAAAGGGAAGGGTTGCACCGTAACTGGTGTGGACCTTTAGGATTCAGCCACTGTTCCCGCCAGTGTTGCTGTTGCGGTGTTACTGACATTCAGTTTTAGGGTTCATTCCGCATGCCTATGGAGATTGGAGAATCTGATATGACTTTTCACGAAGGTATGTAAAATTTCATGCGAAGAGGTTTTCCCTCGACTATCTTGTTCCTAATTCTCGACTGTTTGGGGCAATTTCTCTTCAGAATCATTGATTTCTTGACATCCGTTTTTGAGATTTTCACCAAATTAACGACATCTGCAACCATGGATTTCCTGACAATTTTTCATCTCCTTAATACTTATTATCCCATCTCTGAATTTGTTTTTCGAATTTTAACAACCTCTTCAAACATTCATACCGATGTTGCAAAGATGTTTTCTGGCACCCATTTTAGTTTTTCTTGAAGTTCACCAGTTTTCAAACTTCATGCATATATCAATATAAAGTATATAAAAGTAATTACATTTTTTAAACTTTCATTTTCTTTCAAGTTTTAATAATGAATTCTGAGATCCACAGTGTGAAAAGTGTGCAGATAATAACTAATTTTCGATACACTCTCCCACAACGAACAACATAAATGTCCCACTTCTCTCGCTTAATGACCCAGACCACCGAAGTGTGCGTCGAATTCTCAATATTAAGAGATATTAAGATATACTTGAGAGTTAGGACAATGCGACGAAACTTCGCTTTAACATGCCATGACAATAGAGCATTGACTCGATTGTCTTTACTAACAGCGTGATATTACCTGTAGGGCATTTCATAACATCGACATAGCCATAACTACTCAGTTGGTCTTTAGACGACTAGAACATTATGGTCCAACCATACGTGTCATAATTTCATTTCATAATAACAGAGAGTAAGTGTGAATGTGGAGCAGACCTCCCCAAATTATGGATCCAAATAGTCAACAAGATACTTCTGTACAGCCGATCACCCGCCGCCACTGAAAGTAGCAGTATAGACAGGATTTGTTGTGGCCGACTGATTCAGCAAGATACTGTACAAACTGACGGTGACCACATAAGGGTGTGGGCTATTTTTACTTGGAATAGATTTGGTCATCTGTTCCAATTGAACCAGTCATTAACTGGAATCGTAGGTATTTGTGGATCACCTGTAGCCATTCACTGACCTCATGGACTCAAATAAAAGTGGAGTTTTTATGGATGACAAAGTGCCGTTTCACCAGAACCCCAACTGTGAATGGTTTTCAGAATATGCTGGAAATGCTGGAATGCACATTCAATGCTTCAGAATATGCTCTCACTTACTAGGTTCCCCAACGTGAATCTCAACGAATATTTATGGGATGTAACTGAGTCAATTCATGCACTTAATCTTTCACTTACTTATGGACATTTATAGAGGTATCATGTCTCTATAATTCTGCAGGTGACTTCCAACGATTTTACTATGTCTTGTTGAATTACTGCTCTTATCCAAGAAAAAATATACCTATTACATCAATTGAAAATATTCCATAAGTTTTATCATTCCTATATATCATACTATAAAGAAAGAAAATATTTCCATGAAGCTGTTGAAATTAATGATACTTACCATTTAAACACTACTAAGATATTTCTTTGCTTCTAAAATATCTTTGTTTATTTTTTTCAATTACTGATATTATCAACTACTTAAATCTAAGTAATTTAAACGTTAATATTCTAGAAGTAATTTGTATCGGAGTTTTTCAAACAATTAATAAACAAAAAATAATTAAATTTATCATCGAAATAAACAGTACAGAAATAATCTCCAACAAAAGTACTTTGTTGGAAATAATTCATCATTTCTATGCTTCTTTCTTTAATGATTATTTACACTGCATCTGTTTCAGAGAAGTTTTGAATTTTTGCTGCAGAATTAGCATTTAATATAATAGATAGTTTACGGGTGGATTATTTTTGAAATAGATTCTTTAATTCTTTTTCGGGAATGAATCAATTCATATCATTTGTATAAATCAAATAAAGGAAAAATGTTTACTCAATAGTATTATAAACTGATAAGAATTTATATTTTTAACAAGCAAGTTAAAATATATTGAATTTTTAATAAAACTTAGCATTGATTTGATTTTGAATTCTTTGCCTTAAAAATAAAATGATTATTGTTGAGAATTTAAGAATTTCATTCAACTTCTTTTGATAAGAATGGGACATAGTTAAACATTACAAAGAAACAAGTGATTTTAGGTTAATAGAATACTTGAAAGAATATTTACTCTTGAAATTCAATTCCAGAATCTAATTTCAAAAATTCACTAATTTCTCTTATTTTAAGGATTTTATCAAAACTAATTCATTTCACTGTTTTCCAATGATATCATCTAATTCTCTTTTAATAGGTTATGAGAATTTACATTTGATTCTTAACAGTTTTATTTCATTATTGTGCATTTAAGAAACATCAATTTTCTTATTAAAAGTATGACTCTTTTTCTTGTATGTAGCTTTTATTTTAATTCTATCTCCATTTATATTGAAATTAACTCGCATTCCCAGAAATTTTCTGAAAGAAATATTTATAATATAAACGAATTTGTTGTAGTTAAATACTTTTAAATACTTCAGTTCTATAAATTGAAGAAATGTTATCAATTTTTTAACTTATTATTTTTTATAATCCTTTGTCACAAATGTAATTTACATTAACATATCAATCAAATTTCTCTGATTCTTTTAGACATATTAAAAACATTAGGTTAATTATTTAGTTTTTTTCTTGTAAGATAGTTCCTTTGAATATTAATTTCTAGTCTGAAAACCGAGGATAAGCATTAATACTATATAGGACAAATAGGATTGATAGAACAAAAGATATTTTTATGTTGTGAGCCCAGAAAAGTTTACAAATAAAAAGAATAAATAGAAGGTAATTTAAAATCCATCAATCTATAATAATTCATGGTTTACTATTTAAATTTAAAAATTTATCCTAAAATTTTAAAGATCGATTTCTTATTTCTTACTTCAATTTTCCTTTAAGGAAAATCCTATTCTATTGTCCCCTTTCCCTTAAAACTTCCAGTTGAGATGTAATCGGTAAAACCTAAAACAAAATTTTATTATTTATATCAAATCATAAATATCAACTCTGAATTTAATATTAGGATCTATTTAACTCAATTCGTACATAATTACTAATGGATTATGATTACAGATATATTACAGATATGCTGCACTTTTTTGTTGTATTGAATAATTATTTTTAAATTAAAGGATAGCTCATCATTTCTCTAGATTCTAAATCTATTTTCAAAATTATTAATTTACTCTTGGATCATCAAATTGTCTCTTTATTTTATTGAATATGATTTGTATAATAACAAAAAGATACTCATCCAATCGAAGAAGCATTCAGAAAAATTAGATTTACCTGAACACCATATCAGCATTTTCAGGATTCATTTTTGTAACCTAAGCTCTATTACAGGTCATGGTACAGCCTCTTCTGTAGGAGGCACATTCCCTCACTGTTATGGAGCAGAAAACAGGACATCACTTCTATAGCAATCAAAACGGTGAAAATCCTTGTTCATGTTCATACTCATTTCTGAAGAGATCCAAGGGAATGGAACATTGCGAACATTTAAATAGAGAGTATTGCAATGCCAAAGAAAAAAAATAGACCTCAAGATTCTAACGAACCTTCACATTTTTAAACGAGAAATACAATTTTGGAATTAAGCATCTTTGTCTATAAAAAAATTGTTCCCAACTTAAATTTGTATACCTATATTATATTTTGTTCGAAAAAGAGAAATTCGTTTCTTCATATGAAAGTGAGTAATGAATCAAAAGCCGCCAAAAGGAAAAAAAAATAAGATAAAATATATGGAGATATACGGATGTATAAAAGGAGATAAATGGTAAATGTTCCTTCAGTTTTTTAATCGGCTGGTATATCTCTATGTATATTATTGGGTATAGAAACATTGTAAACTAAAATAATAATGACTAAGATTAATCAAATTTGATAAGCTGTTTTATGAGGAAATTATACATTTGTTTAAAAGTAGCTATTAAAAAGAAAACTCTGAAACAAACGTTGAAGTTTCTCTACTATATTACGAAACACAAAACTATGTATATATAGAATATTAAAATTCAGCTGAGAGCTATAGAGAAGATGTCAAACTTTTTAAAAAAATTATAAAAAATAATGCTAAGTATACAAGGAAATCAGAGGAAAAATCCCCCGATAGATTTTTTTTCTGACATAAATGTCAAAGGAAACTAGAAAACCTTTATTGTATGCTTGGATGAAAAACTAAAAAAATATTTTTAGGAACAATTCATTCATTGTTAAAGCACGTATGCTTATCAGAAGCCCAATCGTAAGAACTGAAACATAAATCACTATCATCTTCTTCAATCTTAATCTAATTATGTATACATTTACAAAAAGATTTTTTAAAAAATGAATTAACCAATAAATAATTTGATCTTATTAAAAGTTTTTCGCTCTCTGTAATCCTAGAATATGTTAAATTTATAACATACTTTATTTTTATAATATTTATTTTATAAATATATTTAAATAAGGAATATAAGAAAGCATGTTAAATCAAGTGATTATTAAAAACAAAAATAAATGAAATTCGATCTTTGTTTTTCTCTTTATGACAAATAATTGTTTGTTTTTTCAAAATATATCTATGCATCATTGGCTGTTTGTAAAATTACATATAATTGCATATAATTTTGTATGTTCCAATTAAATACTTTCATATTTGAAAGGCTCCATACTTTCTATTTTTCAAAAAGGATTAACAAATAGTGTCGTTTTATGTTCAAAATCAAGCAAAAATAACCATGAAAATATTTTTCTTATTATGAACGAATGCATTGATATTTAAAAAATATTTTGTTCCATTTCTTCTTATCAATTGCGGCTCTCAACTATTTGATTTTAATATTATAAAAGAGTATTGTATTTGTTTGAATTAATTACAATTTGTATTACATCTGTTGTGATTTAAAATATAAAATTGCTTTTTAGGTGCGATCTCAACGGAATGACTGTAAGCAACGTTTGAAGGCATTATGTTGAGTTGACTTCCTGCAAGAAGGTATCACATTTGTTGTCGAACAGTTTTAGATAGTGATTGTCATTATTTTTGCATAGATGAAATATGCAACACTTTGTTTTTAATTTATTAACAGCACCATATCAATCTAGACATTAATAAGATTGATTTTTAAGCAAAAAGAAATTAAAATAAGCAGTGAATCCGAAATGTGAAAATTTTGTTTTTGTAAATATTGATCCATTCACTAACTATATTATTTTGGTATTAATTTTCCTGAAATGCTTAAAAACTTTTAAACCAATTAATGCTATTTGAATAAAAAAGGAAATTATAAATTGGAGAGAGCAAAATTTATGTTGTTACACTCCAGTATAAATTAAGGAAGTAAGTCAAATTTATTTACCTTATTGTGGACACAGTAATATAATGTTGGTAATTCTTCATTTTGTGAATTATTGAATAAAATGAAGACTGTCAAAGCCAATAAACAAATATTAATCTTAGAAATTTGTCTAATCATTGATATATGTGCGATTCATCTAGCTTTGCAACTAACAGCAAAAATGTATTCATATTGGTGCATGGCCGCAAATTAATTAGCTAAAAATTCAAAAGTGTATTTTCAAATTAAAGTTATTTTAATGGAAAATTTATGCCCTCTTCGTTTTTGTCAATATTTATTATTTAGAATTCAGGTATTGTCTCTGTTAAATCGATACCGATTTAATCAATATTTCAAAGTGGCAACGACTTTTTGCTATAAATAGGAAAATGTTAATTGAACAGAAATTAAGCGTTTTTGAATTAAATTTTTAACATTCGAATTTCTATAAACAAATTTTCCATATGTTTCAATTTTATTTTCTTCGAAGGTGCTAACGTTATAAAGAAAAATCTATGAAACAAACATAATAATTGCTCAGTTAAGTAAATATTTATTTATCTTGAATGTTTTATCCATCTGTCTGTAGATTAAGTGTTGGTGTAAAAATCTAATGTCTTTGTAATATAATTATTAATAAGGAAATGGATTGTTCTGAAGTTCTAGTTGGACAAAAAAATACATTTCTTGCCAATAAATTCATTTTCCAAATACATTTATTTCAAAACTTTAAGAAATTATTCCATAATACCTTATTAATAGTTATATTACTGGATACTGAAGTTTTATTTGCGTTTTAGAACATTCATTTACGTATAAACTATTATATTAAATATAAAAAATTCAAAATTTTCAACCTAAATATCAAATTAAACTTGAAACAAACGATAAATGATTAAACAAAAACGATATTCGTTTATCGTTAAGTATTAAATAAACAATCTCATCTGAAACACATGTTCATAAGTGATTGGAATTTTTTTTTGTTTGATACAGGTAATGTATGAAATTCTATTCCAATAATTATTAAGCTTTAGAGATAGCAAAAATTTTGTAATTTTTATGAAATTCTTAGTGATAGATAATTAGAAAAGTCTTTGTGTAATTAGTCGTAGTTCTCATTCCATTGTAAGTGTAGGAAAATCTTTGTGATTGCCATTGGTCACTAGCAATCTACATGCACATATAGTAATGGCCACTTGCAATTGAATATCATACATTTATATCGAGCTTGTCTTTTCAGTACTACAATATTATTTTCTACAACCATTTCGATGTGCATATCTCTGTAGAGTATGGATGTTTTTTATTATACTCAGCCTATCTGTTAAATTGTGCTAATAGAATAGAATATGTTTATACATAAAAATAGCAAATGTATTAACTGTTGCTACTTTCCCTTGTGTTAAGAAGTTTTCAAAACAAGTCCAATTTGTAGGTATTTTGGTTGAAAAAATTTTGCAATGTAAATCTTTTGCGGTATTTGTACTTCTTGTTGTATAATTAAAAATATTATTTTTTAACAACTATTTGAGTGAATGAGCTTCGATTGTACATCAGCAACGTTCAGGTCGATTTCGGACTTTCTCTGATCTATCCCTATTATGTGGAAAGAATTTTATTTAATATTTCAAAGTATCACATACCTAACATATTCTGAATACTTCAATTATAATCTTTAAATAAAAAAATGTGCTACATTTCCTGTATATTTATGTAACAAATTTTATATAAAGTTTTAATAATATTGTCGAAAGCGAAAAAATTGCAAAAAATTAATATGCTCCTTATATAAATGAGCTTTATTTTTTTTAAAACAAAATGCTAAATATATTTCTTACAAGTTGAAATGTAATACCTTAAATGTACATCATGATATTTTTTTCTTTACTCACTTTTTAAAATTTTTGTTCCGAAAAACTACAATTATAAATCCTATTTCTATTAACAAAGAACGTCTGACAGTGTTGTTACGATACATTCCTGTCATAGTATGAGATTCTGATTGTCGAACAACACGATGATTATGTCGATCAAAACCTCATGCTTCAACTTAAACTAGTTGAATGTGTCACTCCTTCCATCAGTAAAATCAGAAATTTGTTCAACGATTACAAAATCTTTTTTTAGAAGGATCCGTTGCAAAGTTGTACAAATTGTCGAAGAGTTATTTAACACGAAGGATATCTAAAATAACTTATAAGAATTTCATTTATTTCTAAGGATTTTTTAAAGTTTCGAAATATGTTTAGAATATTTTAAAATTAGAGCATATTAATTTTATTATTCAATTCAGCTCTCTATTAACTAGAGTAAAATTCTGAATTTCAAATTTTGAGTTTAATACTATATATCTTTAATACTGTAATTAATATCTGAACACATAAAAAAGCTTCTGAAAAAATATAATACTAAAATTGTAGAGATTTATCGAATAAGGAGAAAAGAGTACCTAAAATATTTGAATATTTAAGAGCGAATAAAACACAAGTTTTTAAAATATTCTTATTGCTTTTGCATACCAAATCATACAGAAAAGAGTAATAAGCGAATATCTACTATTCGTTTCATTCTCTTCTCTGTCATTGAATACTCAGAAAATAGTTTAAGTTTCATTCTGTATATTGTCAATACCTTTTGCAACATTTTGACATTAAAAAACATTTATAGAATGTCAGAACTCCCACAAAATTATCCAAAGAGGTCTTACAAATACTCATTCTGAAACATCCCAGCATTTATGACTAAAATACGTACAAATTAATGCTAGAAAAGGGATTAATATAATTTGAAAAATTCAATTTCTGTTTTCCAGACAAAATGAATTCAATGGAAATAGTGAATAATTAACAGAAAATTATTTATTAATTTTCTTCCAACTTTAATTTAGAATTGTGATAATCGAGTTATTTTGACAATTAAATATTAAATTTTTCAGAATTAATTTTGAAAATTAACAAGGAACATCGCTATTAAACTTTGAAAAGACTATGCGTTTTAGGATTAAATCATGATTAAAAGTTCTTGAGGCATATGTTTAATTTGGCTCATGATAAAGATTATTCCTAATTAAATAAATCCAGATTAAAAGTTGTAGTTGATTTGACAAAGAAAATAAGAATAAAATGCCCCTTTTAAATAGTAATACAATATATAAAATAGATACGATTAAATTGTTCTCCATTTACTACCAAGTGAATCATAATCCTTTTCTGTGTAAAGTTAGCTCTTTAATGAAAATTAAATGGAAGAATATTTTGAAATTAACTTAAAGGATTAAATTAGAATTAAAAATTTTGAAGCGATAAAACAAGGGTTTTCCTGATTTTCGATTTCCGTATTCCCTTCCTATTCTCCAATTTCTCAAATAATTCAATTCAACATTTCTATCAGAACAGAAATATTATAATAGCCATGAACAATTTAAAAAATCGTGAATTATATGCTTCTGATTTAAAAAGTTGTGAGTTATATATTTCTGAAGGAATTTTAAATGAATAAACGTCTGAAATTTTCATGCTCACACTGGCCAGAAAGATAAACTATCATAAGAATAGCCTGCATACACATTTCAATGCTTTTGTAAATGAAATTGAATGCACTGTAAATATGTATAGCTGAATAGGCTTTGTGCTTTATTTTATTCATAATTATAGCATCAATTTAAGTTATTGAATGTATGCTATTTTCAGTGTTCCTGTGATTTTATGTGATAGCTGTAGTAAATGCTAGAATATAATACTTGTGTTATTAGAATCGTTAAATATTAGTGCATTGCATCATGATGTTACGTTATTGTAACTTTTAATAATCAAGTATTGTAACTTTGAATCATCTGTATAAATCGTCAATAAATTAGACTACACCTTCAAATTGCTGTCTTTGTTTTATTCCCTTTTAATATAAATTGTACACAAATAAACTATCATGAAATATTAATTTAGTTAATTTGAAGTTTCCAAAGGTTATCTGATAAGATCTATCCTTGAGCTGTTTTTTGATAATGAAGTCTTTATAAGTAAAAAGAACGCGTGTGACAGATCTTTCGAGTAAAATGACTTGAATATTCATTAACTTTCGATGGATTTCAGAATTCCAAAAGTTTAAAGAGCTTTAGAAAAGAAATAGATACAATACATATGCTAATTGTGAATTCGCCTTACTATAAAAGTGACCAATCTTCAGATTATTTTTCATAAGACTAATTTCCAGCTTTTTTAAACTCTTTTAACAGTTAATGAGCAGGAAATACAAAAATAATTATGATTATAGTAGATCTTAGTTTTTATTGCTTACAGATAATAAAATAATATTCATGTGTCTTCATCGAATACGCTTAAAATTTATTTTTTGATTTCAATCGTACTTAAAGTCTTGTTTCTTCGATGAAAATGCTTCTTAAAGATAATTTGGAAATTTAAAAAGATCTTTTGATACTTTTATTTATGTCTTTTTTTTTAAACATAAGCCTGATTTAACTTTGATAGTACACCTTTCTTTTCTTAAAAAAACTAATATAAAAAAATTCTTAGTCAAATGTAGTTTCCAAATTCAACACAAACTCTTTCTTTTTTTTTCCTTTTATACTACTAACGGTGACAAGGCCCTTGACTGAATCCTATAGAAGAATATCAATTGAAAATATTTGACCGATTATAGTGACCGAAGTGAAATTGAAATTTGAACACAAGGGGCATTTATTGATTCTAAAAATACTTCAGATCCAATTTTTATTTTTAATGATTCATTCGAAATTGAATTAAAAATATGTAAAGTGTTATTAAAATATTCTAAACTCCACTTTATTTTGTGACTAGAGAATGTTCATTAAAACAAACAAATTTAAGCAAATTTTTTAAAAAAATGTTTTTTTTTTTACCTCCAATATATTTTTAAAAATTGAATGAAATGATTTGTCATTCATATATGCATGATTTTTCAAAACTAAGTTCTTTAATAATATAAGCAATAATTTACTCAATAATCAAGTAATATTTTAAAGAGATTGAAACTACATAAAAAGCCAGTAATATTTACTAATAATGATCCAGGATTTCGATAAAATAAAGGAAAAACAAAGTTTGCATTAGCGAAAAAATATCAGCTTGTCCCATTTAAAATTGATATATCTATCTTGACAACCATTTAAAAATAGTTACAAAGTTTTTAAAATATATATTCAATTTAGTATGAATTTTCTAGCTTGAAACATGAAAAAACTGGCATAATATTCGCTACTACTCTAAATAGCATAAAACCTAACATTAATAATTGTAACGTGTTAAAAAAGTCATTTACAGTTAAAAGTCCAGAAAATTCTTACATCTTTTATTTTACCAAATGACGAGGTACCTTCCTTGATTTTAAGACACTTGTAAAATGTTTATATCATATTTATTTGCAAAATTAATATAAAACTTATCGCCCGATGTTTCGTATGTTATTATGTCATTTTATTTATATCAAGTAATGTATCCTTGATCCTGATGTAAGAAATGAAAGCATTTTTAAATTCGGATACTCGTGGTCAAAGGATACTTTCTGACATCATGTGTCAGAACAGAAAATCTAAACAAAGTTTACACTTTCCTTCACAAGAGCATCAAATCCATTTTCCGGAAAAGGCTCTTTTGGGATCCGCCTTTGAAGAAAGAAGAATTTTCCCTGTCTAAGCAAACTCAAAATTAAATTTAACTAATAAAGTCCAGTGTTGGTGGCCTACTCTTTGGCGCTGACTTCAAAGGTTTGGAAGGAATTTGATGAACTTGAAAGCATACATTTTGAATAAAAGTTCAAACATGAGATATAGGTCAATAAAGACTTAAGAGTAAAACAATAGTTTGCACTTTTCTATTATTTGTTTGTCCTAATTAATACATTTTATCTTTTACATTGATAAGAAAACATTATTTATTCTAATAAAAATCATCAAATATTTTAATAAATTTTCTTTTTTAAATAAAGAGATTTATGATATAAAATATCACAATTTTCTTTATTATTTGGTAAATTAAATTGGCAATACTTTTAATTAAGTAGAATAAAGTAAAATAATATCAATGTTTATCTTTTAAAATTCAGAATAACAATTTTGAAAAGCTGAATTTTTTCATAATTTCACAGTTTAAAATATTGCTATTTAAAATATGGTTAGCATTGTTTTTATTTAAAATATATTTGTAAGTATTTTATCATTCGTAGAATTTTCAATTGCGAATAACAAAATTGCTTTATAATTTGTTCTACTTTTTATTTATGTTCAGTTATTTTATTTGTCAAAAATGACTTTTTTTTTATTCTAATGGATCCATATTAAACATGAATTTATATTAATTTGTATCTCATGTCCAAAATTTCAGATAAAATTCATTAAGGTTTCATAATATTTATAATAATGAATTAAAAATTAAAGAACGAAATGCAAAAAAAAATTCTATTAACTTTAACTTTTTTATTACTTTAATAAAATAGTTTTTTTTAAAAAATCCTTTTTCCTTAAATTTTGTTTTTAATTCAATGCCTTGAAATCACAAATAAATTTGAATTTATTTGTGATTCTAAGGAATATTATTATTTAAGGATTATCGTTATTTATTTGCGATTCAATTTAATTCGACAGAATACTCGAATCTGTTCATATTCTATGTATTCTGTAGCCCATTTAAATGAAATGTTACTTACTCTTAACCTCAAAATCTTGATGCAAATATTTGTATTTTCATTTAGTGTGGTTTTTCTTCTTCCTTTCATGCGAAGTCGGAAAGACGAGCTCTAATGTAATTATCCGTTACTAGATAAAAACTTTCAGAGTTAGCAGTTAAATTTTATTCCGAATTTACTTTCAATGAGAATATTTGTATTCTATTTAAAAGATATTTTCTACAGCTACAGAATAATCTTGAAGAACTCATGAAAGATCTAAAAGAGGATATTTAAAGCCTGGCTTATGTTCCCCTAATTGAAATATGAGCAAGCCTTCCTAAGGATAGCCCTTCAATTTGTATGCACAACTCTTAAACTACTGTATTTTATCCGCTTTTGAATGATAAAATGTGAATGCTGAATGTATACCGGAATAAAATGATGAAGTTCAATGGAAAGTGAGTTATTCGTTCTAAAGCAAAAATTTTAATGAAAATCGAATTTCATACATTAGGACATAGAACAGCCTCTCCCCCCACTTTCGTGTCCCTTTTTCCAATTATTCATACAATTTAGCTTCAGACGAAAGCTTTCATGCA
>JAOUZG010051192.1:1624210-1647475 GCA_026289955.1 Argiope argentata
TAAATATTGTTGAGTATAAATACACTGTATACTTAATTATGTTGCGGTTTGATACGTGTTGAGTATAGGTATAAATATAGAAATAATTATGTGCTAGTAAAAAGTGTTTTATAAGAAACAAGCAGCCGAAGTCGGAAGGCAGTCATATAGAAGCTACTATTGATTGTTAGGAAGAAGATTTGATTCGATGTTTTGGTAGAAATTAGTGGTAAAGGAATAGATAAACCTGAAAATCTAGATTAGAAATTAAACCTTTTTTTCAGTAAATGAATACAAAGAAACTGCATTTTTATAACACCACTTCACAACAAATATGTTGAAAACATAGATATTTTCCACAAGGATAATATCTATATTTTCACTATAGATATTTTCCACATTATATATATATTATATATTTATAGATATTTTCCCCATTAACTTCATAATAGATATTATTTCTAACTAAATACTGAAAAGGGTCTTTTCGATCTCTTTGATATAAAAAAGGTATATGTAAACTCATGGAAAACCTAGTGCTAAATTAATAGTCACGCAACTATAATTTAAAGCTTGACCGATACATTTATCTTCAAATTAAATCTATTTTCTTTAGTCATTTAATGTTAAATATCGCTAAGACTCTCATCACATAGCTTGTACCATATTTATTTACACTAATTAAAGTACATACTCATTCTAAAAAGATTTCTGATAAGACAAAGAGAATTTCTTGCTTGAAATAATGGAGCCTTTTAAAGAGGAATTGATAGGGGAATTTTATAATTGCTATTTTAATTTATACGAATTTAATTTATATGCTCGAAAATCCTAAACTGCTCAACTGCAAATTGCAAGAGATGTGGTATGCATAATACGATACCTTTATTTGTTTACGTCTAATTTTAAACAGTTATTCAAATCTCTTCATGCCGAAAAGAAGGAAATCCAACTTCGAAATGATCGCCTGTGTTTTGTCTACGGACATGTCATATTTTTACCATTGTAACAGTCTAAATATTTCTGAATGAGTGCTGTAATAAAATTGCTTTGTAGCTATTTTTTGATAACTTCTAAATATATTTTTATGTTGAATTTATATTACGTAACATGCCCTTGTAATATCGGGTGGGGGCTAGACATAAGTTCAAAGCTAATTTTTCTTCTTGGATGCTATGCCATGGACAAGGCTGGGCAGATGCTGCTTGTTTAATATAAAATCAACCACAAGTTTTGAGCCTTTCAGTAACATTTTCACAAGGACTTCTCCTTTTTCACTAAATAGAATTAATGTATATCGTCATTATCATTTTTTTACCGATTTAACCATTCTCCATCTGCAGGTAAGTAGCCTTTGACAAATTATTAAGAAAATTCGCCCTTACCCTAAATAAGAAAAATAAAATACCAATGACTGAGCTATTATTTTTGAGGAAATTTATGGAAAAAAATTCCTTCCCTGAAAATCATATGGGATAAACACCTGTTTTTTCTACTAAGATTACTCTACCATATATTCACATGTTAATAAAAGTAAATGCATTCTAATCTACTCATCTAATGTAGTAGTAAGCATAAGTTTTGACCCTTCGAGTAACATTCTTACAATTACTTCTCTTTCTTCACTAATGAGAGTTTAAGGAAGACAGATCAGAAATGAAGTGTCCGATCGTGAGCCAAAATCTTCTATTAGTACACATCCCGCTGTCTTTAAGCTCCTTTCTCCTTCACCACTAACACTAATCTCCTTCTTTCGAAGAGGGATAAAAAGAAATGGGGACCGTTGGTCGATGTATTAACTGAGGCGCATCGCCCATTGAAAGGAGTATTGGAAGCCATCACTTTTATGCTGCAAAGCCTTGAAGAAGACACAGAAAAATTGTTAAGGGACGTATTGTTATCCTCACTGTGGAGAGAAAGAATAAAATACAAAAGTTGCTTCCTCCCATTCTTTCAGTGTTTACTTTCCTTACTTTCTTTGGAAATACATACAAAGTGTTGACTTTCCTCGGGAAATAAATGCAGAATAGTGAAGCAGGGAGATATCAGTGCAAATTTCCTCGTTTATAAAAGAATGCAGAAAAAGTTATCCTCTTTTGGAAAAGCGTGGAAACAGAAATATCCTCACCTACCGAAGTAGAAAGGTTTCAAGCGGTATTGAGAAATATTTCTTTTTCATTCCCAATAAAGAAAGGTGTCTTGGATGATGAGAACCGTGACTTACTCTTCTTTGGAAAGAAATGTAATAGTTTTATTATGTTCTGAAGAAAATGAGACACAAAAGTATTCAAAAAGGACATTTCTTGGTACTTTTAAGATTTTAAAATAGATTTCGTTCGAGTTCTTTGTATATTTCTGATATTATAAGTTTTATACATGTTGAGAAAAAAATGAATTGTTTTTAAGTAAACAAATACTAAAATAAGAAATATTCCTTATAAAATATTTTTATTAGTATTCTAAAAAAGATTTCATTTTATCTGCATTCCAAGAAACAAAATTCATAAAATTTCAAATATGAAGAAGTTACAGTGAATAATAATAGTTTATCTAATGATTCTATATTTTGGTAATAAGTGTAGTTCTTATAATTAGAAACAAAGGTAGTATATCCCAGTCATAGCTTTATTTTGAAAGTAAATTGAACAAGATAGATATTTAAAGACGGCATTTCTGGATACTTGAAGGTATTTGAAATAATTTTTATTCGAGCCCATTGTTTAGTAGCGAGATATATTTTTAAAGAAAGGCGAATTATCAATTACTTAAAAATGCTTAAGAATGTAAATACCTCAATTAAACCTTTAACTGATAAACTGTAAACCTTTTTTTTTTCATCAGATAAAATACGTTTCCATATAGTCCAAAATTGACGAAATTTTTGTCAGTTTTATGTCAATATAATAGAGGTAATATGATATATTTAATAGCATTTGTTTCTTTTCATTGTGATTTTAAGATGTTTAATTAAAAGTACACTTTTTAAGTCTTATTTTTATTAAATCAATAAGGTATTAAAATTATACCCACAGTTTGTAAGGAAATAAGAATTAAAAAATGTTTGTATCAGTTCTTTAAAGGAGAGTTATTAGCTATTTTTTGCACATTTTTTAAAAAATATTCTCTACTCTTATACGCATTAACTACAAATTTTAATATTAGTGGCATTTCTTTTATTGTTGACTATAAAAAAGTATGTTGTACCCTCATTTTTAGCGTCAAGTGAGTCCTTAGAGCCATATTTTAAAATCTATATACTTGTAATTTCCTTTAATTAAAAATTATATTTCAGAATTCTCCTGCGATACCTACCGAAAACATTTTAATGTAAAAAAGATTTTATATTATCCAGAAATTTAAATAAAATTAGTAATTTTCTTATCTTTTTAACAAATGAAAAATCTTTTTCAGACCATAAACCTCATTAATAAATTTTTGTTTCTCTTTCCTTTGATATAATTGGATGTTTAATAGTACATATAAAAAATTAGGGAAATATCTTGTCCAATCAACAGAAAGCTAAATTAATATAAACATTTACTTTATGTTAATAAATGCAGAAGTAGTATAAAGCATCTAAAATAGTATCAGTTGAATATCAATGGAAATTTATATAATTTAAACAAAATTTATATATTAATTAAATTCAAATATAAGCAGAATTGTTCGTAATAAAATTTCTACAAAGGAATAAATTCATTTCAATTGATATTTAATGAAATAAGGAAGATTTTGCTTGAATTTCATTGCAATAATTCTATCTAAAATAAAAAGTTGAACAAAAAATACTTTTAAAAAATTGTTGAAATTAATGAATTAATTATGTTCAATTGAATTGGAATAAATTATTATGTAGTCCTTTTCATTTTCAAGGATTATTAAAATTATTTTTGTGCAATGGTAACTTCTGGCATTATCAAGAAAAGGAACTTAAAACATTATAAAGTATTTCTTAGTAGCATACGCTACTTAAAGAATTATTTAATTTTTGATGAATTGAAATTTTAATTATATACAGATTGTGCCGATGTAGAGATTTGATTATTCCAGATTATACATATCTGTGGCTATTGGTAGGTTAAACAGTCTGGACCTAGAGCTTTATTTAACTTTAAAATATCTTTAATTTTCTATGATGACGAATAGAAGAAATTGAAATAAGAATACGATGAAATTCATAAACCAATTTAAAAGAGCACCTTTTTGTAAACGTAAACTCATTCAATATTTTTCCACAAGTGAGATTAAATATAATTTATTCTTAGATACTTAATGTTAAAAACTTTTTAAATATAAGTTACTTGATGAAGTCGAGGGAATACAATTTAAAAAAAAAACGATCATAAGAAAGCGATTTATTACGTGGTAAAACGTTTAATAGTTTCCTTATTTCGTATTGATAGCTTCATATTTACAGTCATCTGTTCTTTCTCTTATTGTGAGAACAAAATTAAATTTTTATTAAAATACTTTTATTTTCGAAAATATACGGTTTCTCCAGAAAAGACACGCAAAGATGTCAAACTGCCTTCTAAAAATATGTATTATATTTGTCCTAAGAGAAAAAAATGAAATGTACCATACTTAGAAAATGTGAAAATATTAATGTAAGCCAATATGAAATTTAATTTTAACATTTCAGTGCATAGAAGATATAAAATTAATGTGTGGAGAATATTAGAAAGCATTTATGATACTAGAAAATTATGAAATTAAATATTAAGAATTCTAAGAATTCAGTGTCAAATTCTAATTAGAATTTTCAAAATATGCAATCAGTAACATTTCAATTAGAAATTTCACATAGATTCTTCAGAATCTATCAAACATTTTATACAGCAATTTCAGATCGTTTAAGAAAAACCTACTTTTAAAGATGAAACATTTTTATTTGCATTGTTTAGCTATAGAACTTTAACGACGAAAGCTAAAGTTCAGAAAGTTGCTTATTGCATGGTTAAGTAGAAGGTAGGGTTTCGAAAAAAGTTTCAGAACAAAGAGCTAATTTAAACTTCTGTTGGATGAAGTTAAATTACTACAGTAAAGAGTTGATTATTTTGGAGGAGTTGAAAAAAGAAGCAACGTTGAAGGACATATTTAATAGATGCCATGGATTAAAAGACTTTGTCTAAGCTAGGAAAAATATCTATGGCAGAAGGATGAAGGACTAACAATTCAACAAATGAATACTGATCGTCAATGTATAAAAAGGAATATCGATAGTTCCTAGTACAATTTTTTGATTTTTTTTAACATTAAAAAAGTCTGTTTCTGTTGGAAATATGTTCAAATAAATGTTCCCAAAAAACAGATTTTGAAAAGTAGCTATTGTATTTAGAATTCAAGAAATAAAATGGTTTAAATTGGTTTATTTTAGATATTATTCCCCACAAGATAGTTTATTTTTTTCTTTGATAAAATATGAAGAAATGTGTTCTGATCTTCCTTACTGAAGTTACGGAAGCTTGAGTTTGTTCTATTCTAATGATGTTCTTTGAAATGGTTCATATTCATATTGCTTTCAGTTATACTTCTTTTCAGATAATATTAAGTATTTTATAAATCTTATAAAATACCTATTTGTAATAATAATGTATAATGTATTAATTTACTTATTAGGCTATACAAATGAAAAAAAAATACTTTTTACAAAACTTTTCAGCAAATAATGTTGTTTTTAAATTGATTTATTTTAATAAAATTAAAACTCGAATGTTTGGCATAATTTAATCCATGTTATCTTTTATAAATGTATATAACTTTTATTTATATTAACTTATAAAACTGATACACAAAAAATAATAAAGTAGATTTTTTCATTCAATATATAAGAAAACTATTTTTAAAACTTTGCATTTAAAATCCTCAGAAAATGGATCAATTCTATCATTTTATTTAAAAACTTTTAAAAAGTGAACATTTTAGACATTAAATATTTTTATTATTACTGAGAAAATTTAGATTCACAACAGATATTAAGCTCTAATGAGTTTATTTTTCAAAACTTGATTGCGTTGCTTTTGAATTTTTCCATTTGGAATAAAAATATAATGTTAAATTATTTGAAATAAAGAAATGAAACGTTTTGTAATAACATTACATATGAACAATATTATTTACTATTATACACAATTTTGAAAAGAATTAAATTTGCATATTAGTTAAAAACAGCTGCTTATTTTATTATATAATCAACAAATAATATTATGCAACGTACTCATAAATTAATAAATAAAACTTTTCTCAACTTTTATTTTAGATTTCTGACTATCAAAAAAAAATATGTGAATTCAAGGGATTATAAAAATGAAAAGAATATTTTTCGCTCAGAATTTAAATTTAATTCCCATATTCAAGATGTGATCATTATTTCATAATACAGAGAGAAAATTTTATGCCTTTCAAAGCTTATAACTCTAGAAAATGTTGAAACTATGTACCACCCAATTATATTCTCAAAACATTTATGTAATGAAATTATTGTCTTTAAGTCTAAATAAATATTTTAAAAATTTAATTAGCATTTTAATGTTTTAAAGCTCAATATGTAAGAATCATTACTTAAAGTTGAAAAATTAATTCAAAATACATTCTAGAATTTTTTTTAAAAGAATTAAAGGCAATTGAAAGAGATAATTTTTTTGCTAATTATTTATTAATTTTTTTATTGTTATTAACTTTTTTATCAGTATGAGTTTGTGTATTAAGCTTATTATTTTTCTTCATATGCTGATAAAGGCAATACTAAAGTTCATATAATTCATTGAACTATTTTAAAATATGACTTACAGAGGTAATTTAGTTTTATATTCATCATTACCAGTTGAACTGCTATTTATTTAGACATCACTTTCTTATCAAATTTTAGAGGTAAGATTCATTGAATGTAAGGACAAAAGTAGCAGAAATGTTTTCAAAATTTTATCACTAAAATATGCCCACATGTTTAATACTTCTGTTATAAAGTTTAATTAAATTAATTAATTTATTTATTGCTTTGTATGTTAAATCCTTCAAAATCTCCAAGTGTTCAATAAATAAAAGGATTTATGTCTCAATCTTTGTTCTTTTAATAAGGCAATTATATCATTTAAAAAATATAAAAATTTTATTTTCCTAAAATGTATGCAAAATAAACAATAGTACTAGACTTTTTAAGATTTCTTAGTATTAATGAAAAAAAATTGAAATTAATATTTCATTGAAGTATTGGATTATTTTGGATTTGAATCTGAATTCAAAAATCTATTCCACATCTAATTTTTTTAATTTAAATATCAATGACGCTATAGACTAATTTGTATTATTATATAATTTATGTTGATTTTTATTCCCATTATTTAATTTATACCGATTATTATTTCAATTATTTAATTTATATTGATTTTTATAATCATTATTGAGCTTATATTGATTATTATTATTATTATTTATTTTACTTCGATAGAAGGATACAAATAATTTATATTAAAGCTTATAATTTTCAGTCTCTTCTTTTTTTCTGTTCACCTGTATTTCTATAAAATTTTCAGTGTAATCCTAACAAAAGAGACAAAATTTTTTTTAAAAAAAGCAGAACTCCTTAGAACAAATTATTCATTATCAGAGTCCTTCTTTAAAGACAAATAATTCAAAGAGTGATCAACAACAATATTATTAAGTTTTTTGTTTCAAAGGTATTAAAATTGGATTTTTCAGAAAATTCAAATGTGAATGAAGGTAAAAAAGACAGAAAAATATCAATTTTGCGACGGCCAATTACAGTCTTATTAGAACAAAAAGTTAGTTAAAAATAAATATATCAAAATGTTTTGAATCTGAAAATGAAAATGATAACTCAAGAAACAAACAAGAATTTTTATATAAAAAAGTAAATAAACACTTGAAAGCAATAGTTTTCAGAATATTTTTAATTGAATAAAAGGCCAACAATTACAACCAATTTCTGAACTATTCCATATGCAAATAGAAAATTACAAAATCAATTCAGAATACATCTAAATATTTATTTATGCTACCAAATGTACCATAATTCAACATAGCAATTGGCAAATGATACACAATTGCATTGGAATCTGGGAAATGGAAAGTTTTCACAACTAATCGGATTTACGTTGTCAACATTTAAAGTGAATTCAAAATCAATCTTCAGGTCTGAAGATTATCTTAAGGCTGTTGAAGCTAATTAATTAGATCTTGCAATAAACCCATCAGTTGCTTAATTTGCGTAAAATGAAGGACAGTTGGCAAGGGGTGGAAAAATTAATTTAAATTCGGGATTTCATGTACTTGCTTATGTTAAAGGGAATCAGCGGAGAAAATGAAGATACTAATGGAAATTATCTAGAGTTAACAACTTACGAAAATGAAAATGGTTTTGTTCTTGAAAGTAATACTAGGAGCCAAAGTATGATTAATCGAGCTTAGATAATTTAGAGAGAAATAAAGTTAAAGAAGATGAGGTAATAGAATTAGAATAAAATTAATATGGAAGGTAGACAACATTCTTTGCTTAGATATAAAATCCACAAATGCTGGCAATTTAATTGCTTTTACGGATGGAGTCTGAGTTTCGGACAAATGACTAAATTGCCTTCGATGCAAAGTGGAATTTAGTAGAAGTAAAAGTTATGACTCATTTAACCAGTGAACAGCGATTATCTTTAAAGCTAAAAAATATATCTAATGAACTAAAATTTGGAAAATGTTTTTATCGGATAAAATAATTGATTTATTGGGCTAATACAAAGCTATTTTAAATATAGACAGAGAAATTAACAGCTTTCTTTAATGAGAGAAGTTTAACTCTAAAGAAAATAAGGAAGGTTGTGGGTTTTACCTAATGTTATTTATAATTTAAAAATTAAAAAATAAAATTTATGTAAAAATTATCTTTTAAGCTATGCAATTTAAAACCCTTATCAAGCAAATTGATAATACTCTACTGTTTTATATCAAAACTTGTATTCTCACTTTAAAATGTATATATATTAATTCAATGAAATTGCGACGCATTAATTAATATTGCCCATAATTTATTTTCAAAAACTACACCAAACCATTTTTAAAAAATTGCAGCATTTTACTAAACTAAAAACAATAGGTATAATAAATACCCAATACCAAAATAATATATCGTTTTAAACAATATCTAAACTTTATTCGTTTGAATTATATTCAATTATATAAAAATTATTCTAGTCACCTGCAGAGTTTTCAAACCAAATAGCCAAACAATTTTTAATCATATTTTATTACAGCTTATAATATTGCGTTGAATTATCTTTGTAATTAAGTTAATTGATGTATGTATGTAAAACTAAAGAAGTTTTTTCATGAAATATTTTGAATATGATTTTTTTTGTTATTCAGGACAAGAAAAACTATATTGAATATTTCTATATCAATTAATATTGTTTATTTCTATACAAATTAAAATTGTTTTTTGAATGTTTCAACACAATTTAAAATTCTAATTGTAAAAAGACAATTACAATTTTAAATTTTTAAGAAAAATGCAATTAAAACAATTTGGAAAATGTAAAGAAAATAAATTCAATTCAAGAGCAATTACAATTAAAATAAACAGTTTAGAGACTTTCCAATTCAAAATTTAAGCAATTTTTAAGAAATTAAAAATTAAAATTGTGAAGGAATATTTGAGTACGAAGAATGAATTGTCGGCCCACACTCTCTGAAAATTCAATTCAAGATAGAAAGATTGGTCTCTGACACGAGGGAAATTTATACTCAGAATTATGATCTTACGCTGTATTATATTTATCAAAAGATGAGTTTTCGACACATCTTCTCGCCTAATTCTCTTTTTGACAACGGTGTGTTAGAAATTTATTACAAGTGCAAAGTATGTGGTTTTAAAGCTGTTTACATTCGACCTACTTTAAAATTTACATAAGCATTTAAAATTTATAATACTGAATAAAAAATGACATGGTGGACATTTATTTGCAAAGAATAGTAAATTTATACATAGAGCATTTCAGAAAATGCAGCACCGAAATTTTTATATTATTTCTGATGTTTTACGGATATGAAATTAATCTATTAATGGGATATGAATGAAGGAATGGGATATACATGGATATGAAGTAATTCTTTTTTTAATTATGTGGATGTACATTTTATTTATTAAATATAACCTTATCATGTGATGTACTTTAACCTCTTGGCTTTTGGATTATTTTTCTTATTTAACTTTTGTGCTATTTTCAGTATTAATATGTTTTAAAAATGAGTGTATGGATGTATTTGAGCTATGAAAATGTAATTTTTTTTTGTAATTCCAATAATCTGTATTAGGCCTAAATATTATTTCTGTAATATTTAAATTTATATAATTTCTAAATAATTCATATCTATATTACTTCACCCCGGAATAAAGATGATAGCTGTAAAATAATAACTTATTTGTTCTCGGAAGCTACAAGAATATTGTGGTCAATTGGGAATTTGGTCACACTGACGCATGCCTCAGATCCTCCTATTACTTATAAATCTCGACATCAAAAATTTAGACAAAATAAAACCAAAATTCATTATTACATTTTTTGAATTGACTCATTGACATATCTCGAAATCTCATACACATTATTCATTAATTAATCAATGATATCATGAGTTTAAAAGGATTTGTTAATGTGCCTATAGCTTTAAGGGTTTCTCAGCTTTCAATGATTTTTTTTGTCCTTATGAGTATTTGTTGACCTACTTGTTTGTTTAATTTTATTATGAGGGGGGGATGAAAAGTTTCCGATTTAAACTAGAGGGGTCGGTCTAGGAGTTACTTTAACTAAAGTACTATAAAGTGTCCTCTGTTTTCCCGAGTATTTGGTGGTTTTTGTGTTTGGTGGTTTAATTTTAAAATGTTCATTCAGCCAAGATTTTTTCTTTTGCTTTCAGCAAAGTATGCAGAAAACTAAAGTTTGAGCTGTGTTAAAATATTTTTTTAATAAAAATATTTATCACCAACTGATATTAATACTAAGTAAAACTACTATTTCATGTACAACTGTTAAAACATAGGTTTCAGATTTTAAACGTGGCCGTACAAGTACTCTGGATATGGAACATTTTGTAAGACCAAAATTGGCAACTGCAGATGAAATCATTAGCACAATTCCTAAAAAAATATCATGAGTGATTGCCTATAGAAATTGGCAGAGGTTTCTGAGTTTGTTGGTGTATCCCAAAACGAGTACTTAATTTCAATCGTATTTTCGGTGTGAGGAAGTTGTCAGCAAGAAGTCTACTAATCTTGGATAAAAAACAGCAGCTCAAGACGATACCAGGACAATGTTTGGAGCCTTACAATTCAAATTCAGCAGGTGTTTTTTCCCGTTTGTTTATTGTGAATGAGACATGGATCCCTCATTCTACGCCAGAGGCCAAGCAGCAATAAAAACAGTGGAGAGTCAAAGATGAATCAATACCAAAAAAAGTAGCAAGTGCTCAATCTGCTGGAAAAATTATAGCAACATTTTTTGGGACGCTAAGGGAGTTTAATAACTGAATTACTTAGAAAAAGGCAGGATCATCAATGTTAAATGTTATGCTAACCATTTTAGTAAATTGCATCCCGAAATGAAAAAAAAAAGTTTCGAAGGGAAAAAAATATATAGTTCTTGTTTCATCAAAATAGGGCTCCATTCTAAGACTGTCATTGTGATAGAAAAATTTCACGAAAAGAGTTTTGAAATTTTTCCTCAAGCATCTTATTCTCCAGATATGGCTCCATAGGACTCTTCTTGAACATGAAAATAAATTCTGGTCGAAACCTTTTGGTTCTAATATCGAAGTCATCTCAGCGACGAATGTCTTCTTTGAGGTCTTATATGGAAGCTCTTACAAAGAAAGAAATCAAGCATTTTCACACAGCTGGAGAACGTATATATTTTTGGAAGCTGACTACGTTTAAAAATAAAGCAATTAAATCATTATATAGCTTTCTTTATATTTCTCTTGTTGGGCAAAACTAAGCAATTTTTTTTAATTTTCAAAAATTTAATATAAATTTACAAAATCATTTAAGTTATATTATTACAAATATAATTGTTTGCATTTTTAAACTGAGTAAAAAAAATCGTATTTACAAAAACTCCTTGTGTACTGTTCCCAAAAAAATGATAAGATTGATTATTATTTAAATGAATTTGAATCAAATTTCAAAATAAAACATCCGAGGAGCACTTATGCACATTGTTGCTTTCCAAGATATAAATGTTCCAAGTAAGGCGTCGGCATCAGATCAAATTCCTAGACTTTCAAAATTCCAAGAATGCTATACACACATACATGCACACGCATACATACACACACTCACACACATACGCTCTTTCTCATACACGCACATACACACATATATACTTTCTCTCTCATACACACACATACTCACACAGACACACACTAAAACACATACACACGCTGACATAGACACACTCTTTCTTTCCTATACACACACTGACGCATGCACACAATTTCTCTGACATACACACAGACACACACAGACACTCAAACTCTCTCTCTCTCTCTCTCTCTCACACACACACACAATTCGTTATCTGACTTGTCCGGACATGTTTGTAGTGTAACATTACATACAAACTATTATTTCCATTTTTAAACGAACAAATTAGAGTTTAACTTTTAATAGCATTAGGTTGTATATTTGGGATATTTTTTTCCAATTAACTTTTCTATATCTGGATATATTTCTTAAAATTATAACTGTTTCTAGTTTGCATATAACGCCAAAAAATCAGACCTTCTAACAAGATTTAGAATTTGTTTAAGTAAAATATTTTTTTCTTATCTTCCAATATCTTTTATTATTTGGGAATTTTCCTTTTGTTTGATATTCATAGAGACATACATTATTTTGTCATTTAAAAAAATGAAATAAGGACTTTGCATAAAAATTAAACTTAAATTTTTGAATAATTATATTGAGTGTTTACATTTTGATAGTTTTTTATAAAATCAAACAACAAACCATAAAAAGTCAATACAATTTATTAGCAGGTTGCTTTTGAAATATCTCACATTTCGTTTAATATGAATCTGTGCATTTGGCGCAAGATTTATGATCTAAATGAGTATTTGTATTTCGATTTCAATATCTATTAATATACAGTAAATCCCAGTCACATATGACACGATTCGTTACCTGGTGAAAAGACTAGGCCAGACATGTCTGCATTCTAATATTATAATTGTGAGAGAATTCAACAGAATAGTATTGTGCCCCGGGGATGTAGAATCTCTTCAATTAATAGATGTACTCAGCTGCATATTAATTCAGTATATATTCTAGCTATTTTAATACATTAAAAGTTTGAAGATAGATTAGATGAATGTTATTGTCAAATATTTGACTAATTAAATCTCTTAGGAATTGAGTATTTTAATACTAATAGGAAAATATCCGTAAGTTAATGTACCAATGAAAAATATAATAGAAATATTGATAATATATTCTGAAATTATCACAAGAACAACATTTTTTTAAAGGCAAATTTTGAAAATAGACTATAATAGGTTTAAATCGTAATGAAAAGCAACCTCAAAATTTGAAGTTCCCATCTTTAAACAAAATTTGAGCTTAATAGAGTTTGGAGAAATTCGAAAATATATTTAATCGAAAACAGAAATATCCTTGATAGAGTTGTGCTTTCTTATTGAATATTAAACACACTTATTTCTTTGTGAACTTTGTAGCATGTATGATTTATTGTTCCGTTTCTTATTTCTATGTAGATTTTGAAATTTCGTTGCCAAATAATATTTAGAAACGATTTCTCGAAAGAAAAACTAATCTATAATGAATATGTTTTACGTAATGAAATTTCATTGAGGGCATTTTTCATCTAACTGTTCATAAAAATTATAATGACATCACCTTTTTTTAAATACACAAGTTTAAAGAAGAGAATTCAAGTGTTTAAAGTACCATCTTCGTCATATGACTACAATTTACAAGGTTAAATACTTGGCAGTTAATGTTACGTCCAAACGAGTCATTAGTAAAACTAAACTAAATTAAGTTAAATCTCAGAATATTTATTTATTTTAATTGCAGTTGGTTGAGTGAGATTTATTGGCGCAAGAGCTATATTAGGCTATACTGCGCCAATCAAATGGTAGAAGATAAAAAACATTCGTTTATTTAATTAAGGCAGATATATTAAGGTAAAATAGTGTAAATATGATTCAAAAAATTATTTCAGCGAAACTTTAGAACTATGTACCATGAAAATTTGAAATAATGAAACATGAGCTTAAAAGAAATGTTCAACAAAAACATTTAATTGCAGTATAATTGCACATTTTCTGTTTACATCTTACATTAATAATAAAGAAGAATGCTTGTCAGTGTGTCATTGACTATAAAAGCCAGAGAGTTTTCTCAACTCTACCAAATCTGATGTAAAAGTATTTGGATGATGGAAATGTTCGTCTGGGAGGACTATATGAAGAAATTCATTTAGATTTATACTAAAGTAAAAAATAAATAAAGAGTTGGGGACTTTTTCGTCTTAAACTCTTCAACTATTACAGTACAGATGTAATTATAATATGTTTAAAAAATTTACAGAATTACATTTTTAATGATACAAATTAAATGCTGCAATTTTTTTCTGAACTTTATCTGTAATTTATTTAGTTTTTGCAGTAAAACATATTATTTCCATCATTTCTTTAAATATTTAATTAGTTGGCTTTCACATATTGATTGAAGCTTAAATAATAATAATTATGTCAAAAATTTAAATAATTTTCAACCGACACATCTTATAAATATTTGGGAGATTTTATAGGCAATTACTTATTATTTTGAAATGTTTTAAACTTATTTTTGAGGTGAAAGGAATTCAAAATTAATCTTTTTATTAATGTATTACCATATTTCAACTCCTATTTTCTCATTGTTCTAAAAATAGTACAGACAGCATAGATAAGTAGACTTTAAATAACTTTTTTTGAGTAATTTAATCCAAATCAATTGTAATTTATTTCTCAAAAGTCAAAAATTAACATTTAATGTATTTGTAAGAAAAAAAAACTTCATGGATATACACTGGTATCTAAACTGCAGGAGAGACATAATTAAATTCCAATTTAATGAAAATAATTTTATGAGAAATTTGTATTTTTTAAATTTATTTTTGGCCTTCCTATTTTGCATTAAATATAATTAACGTAAAAAATCAAAAGCATTATAAATAAATATTTTTAGGATAGAAATACTGCTATTAGAATATTTGTTACTGTAATAAATTACTAAATACTCTCATTTTATGCAATTTAAATATTTATTATTAGAAATTTAAATCATTAATCAGATATAATATTTTTCATGATGATATTTTAGAATATGTATGTAAAATTTAAAAAAAATAGTGCTAACTTGTAGTCAGACATAGCCTTATTAAAGATATGTCTGACGACAAAATAAGATCTATATGGTAATAATTAACAGCGTTAAAACATCATAAAAAATAAAAAAAATATTAAAAAGATACTTTAATAAGAGATACGAAAAAATAATTATAAAATCTACAAATTTTTTAAATCGATTTCTTGGAAATGAAAGTTGATTAGAATTTTCATATGTAAAAAGTAATTTTCTTTTTTAATACATTGTTAATGTCTCCTAAAGTTCAGTTTTGTATTGACCTAAAAGAAAAAAAATGTATACTTTATAGTATTCCATGAAAATTTATAATAATTATTTCAGGAAAAATTTTCCTCGACATTTTCCAGAAAATGTTTTCTTTTCTGTGAAAATTGATGATGGATTTTAAAAGTATATTTATAGATGTTCTACAAACAAAAGGTTTTATAATAAGTAACATGTTCTTCTAGAAATGTATCTATCGAAATTACAAATTTGAAATTCCGCTTGATGCTTCTGTTAACTATTAACAATCCTATGAATGAATAATAATTTCAAATATATTTTTTTCCAAAAATGTTTTCCGAAGAAGGCATAATTGTATATAAAATTTTAAAGATATTATTTTTTTATTTACTAATGTAATATAATGTTCTTTTTAACATTATGTATATAGGTGCCTTTCCTGAAAAAACGGGATTTTAGAAGCACACAAAATATTTTATAATTAATTGCTGGCATCGTTGCAAACGTGTATCAGCGATGGAATAATGGTTAGAGTTTCAGATTCCCATTCCTTTTTGTCATGTTGTATCCCACATCTTCAAGTAATTTACATTTTACTTATAACTTTAAACCAGACATAGGATAGGGGTTTTATTTACGATTTTACTAAAAAAATGTCCGATATAAAATATATATTTAAGGTTGTCTAAGAATTAATTTATAATTATGAAAAATACGATCTGAAATTTTGAAAATTCATGAGAGATGCAGTTCTTTTTATATATACTTTTTTGATTATTTATTTATTATTTTTGTTTGGACGACGAAATAATCCCGTGAACAAACACACTTAGCTCAAATTTCGATAATATATAATTGAATGAATGTACAGGGTGATTATAATTAAAGTAAAAGTGTTTGAAGGACTGTAAAAGAAAAACTACTTGGATTATGTCGAAGATATTTGTTATATGCTATGTTTGCAAGATTGGAAAATGAATTACACAATAAAAAAAAATAGTTAATTTTTTTGTCATAGGTGTTGCTATTTAATGAAAATATTTCGTACAATATTTTTTCAATATAGGATCCTTCAAGTCCTAACAAATACTGTAGACGCAAGATGGCATGATCCACAGTAGGACCTAATGTTTTCTGCTGAATTTCTAAGACCTACCTAGTAATGCTTCTTTTTAAAGCAACAACAAAGTTAGGTTTGTCCTAGTAGGAACGATCTTTTAAGTATACCAGTAGATCGAAATCTCCAGAATTCAAATCAGATGGACGAGGTGGCCTCGCATTTTGGAAACATCTGCTAACTATAAGATCTTCACAAAAAGTTCGATGAAGCAATTGGGCAACGCAATAAGTAATGGGATGAGGTGATCCATTTTGCAAGAATATTACTGAATCGAGGCAGTTTCTGTCTTTCAAAAGAGGGACCATATTAATTTCTAAAATTTGAGTGTAACTAGTGTTCTTTAGGGTGCAATGAAATAACCCTGTTGGTGTAGGATTTTCGAATAAAAATGGACCAGTTATAAAGTCAGCAGTCACACCACACCAAACTGTAACAAATGTTGAATGTAAGCATTTCCTAAAAACACTATGAACCCCATGTCCTATAGTTATGGATATGGATAAAAAGCAAAATGCACTATAGCAGTCCACAAAACCTTCGAATAAATTTTTCGTCCTCTTCAATTCTGGTACGAATAAAGTTGTCAAAAGCAATTATTTGTTGTGGTTTGCCTGGTTTCAAGTGCTGAAAATTTTTAATTTTACAAGGATAATGTCTTAAAATATAGCGCAAGACTTTGTGTATGGTCATTGTGCGTTTGATAAAGTTCTTGCTACAGTTCTAGAGCTTACAGGTCGCTGATTCACTAATCCTTAATCCATTTCTTCCCTTAATCTCTTCCACAACTTCCTGATTCAGTGATCCTCTTCATCCATGTCCAAGTAGCACTCCGAGTTCTCCTGTAATTTCAAATCAATTAATTATTATATTTAAGCCATCCACAGGCAATTATTATTTTATAAAATATATAAGACGACAACATTCTTTCAAATCAGCACACAAATTGCTATTCTTTTGGTAATAACATTTTAATAACAGAGCAAGTTCTACCTTTGACAAATTCTTGGCTGTAAAAAATACATGACTTCTATCATCATGATAATTTTCAAATTGAAGTGTTATTCCTTTTGACACAGTATAGAACAAAAACAGCGTTTTAATAATCTACAGTGCCATCTATTGCAAAAAACAAGCTAAAGTTTATATTAAGTATTTTATTTCCCCATATTATAAATGTAACATATACCAAATTTCTTCAATATACGCCAAGTGATTTGTATTTTATAGTTCTTCAACAGAACTCCTGATACAGAACTTGTACTTTAAAGTACAAGTACAGAAAAAGTAAAAAAAGTTTTGAACTTTAAATATAACCACACTGTGCTATGGATCTTTATATACATCTGGATGACACAACAAAGGCTACTGACAAAAGTATGAGGTTTAATGTAAATTGAATTATAATAGGACATTTGATCTGTTTTTCCACCAAAATTGTACTTATAAAGGACTTTAAATTGATGATGATGATAACGTGTCAGCTTTACAATTGAAAGATAAGATTCAGTAGTTTCTGAGGGTATGGACACCTGAGTACCCGAGAGCAGAAGTCTGACATCTAGCTCATACGAGGATGACACTGACACATTCGCATGCACAGCCCTTTTTACAGAGGGGGGGGCAGACATTAAAACAACTCACATATAGTACACAGAAGAACAACCAAGCCCTAACAGACACGCCCAGATCACGAGGAAGACGAGCTTCCTCTATTAGAGGACACCGGCAGGAATTTAACTTATATAAACAGAATTGAGTGCGCAATAGAAAAGATTAAACAATATTAATAAAATAAAGGTAATGTAGTTTTTACTCTAAGAAATATTAATAAAATTGTAAAAGCATTACTCTGAGTTAAAATGGAATTAGAGATTGAATTCAATAAATTATATTCTAATTTATACAATGCATTCATCTTATGTACATATTCGATATTATATTCAACAAGATCCAGCTTCTTTTGCCCTTGACATTTCGATCGAAAGATAAATAATTATTTCTGGAATGACGATGATTCCTATCAAGACGACTAGCAATAACTATGCTATAGATAGCAGCTCCGCATAGACCCTTACAGGTTCCGATCTCTATAGCACTTACGATAACTGCCTCATTTTCATACACTATTTATCATGAATTTCCTATAAAAAGAAGCTGTGAATGGCCTCCCATTCTCGTTATAGGCCCATAACGTTTACTCATTTTTCTCGATTAACAAACAATGTCTGTATATATCTTCTAGGGATCCTCTTATCTTTCCTATACTAAGAGATTTTTTTTTCTTTTGAGGAAAAACGGTGTCTACTTTCTTACTTATCTTTACTAAGACATTCGTAAATTCTTAAATAAGAATTCTTTTTTATGTAGGGTTTTTTTTTTCATAAAAGTCATTATCTGTCTTTAAATCTATTATTTTATTGAACAAGATTTGTGTTGAAGATGAAAGTAATTAATAAACTTAGAGTAAAGTTTTATTTCAAGTGCCCCAACACTAATAGATGAACTAGTATATCTATCTACCTTAATTACTAAAAATGTTAAGCGAATAAAAGCAAAAAAAAAAATAAAAAAAAATAATAAAAAAAAAAAAAGCAAATAAAAGAAAAAAAAAGCAAAAAAAAAAAAAAAAGAAATGATAAATCCAGTCTGAATACTTTCTAAAGGGTCACCCCGAGCCAGGGTTTTTTTTAAGGAGAGGTTTGACTTTCGTCCAAAAATATTAACTCTATCGTGACACGAAATTCCATAGAAATTAAAGCCTTAAAGATAAACGAATGTTACAAAAATAAAAGACAATAAATTATATGATATTAGGCAAAATTATTATTTTCAAATTTAATCGATAAACACAGAATAAAAACAAGTCACAAACTCGGAACATTATCTAAGTTTAACAAAAGTAAATCATCAATGTATCTCCAATCGTTCATTAAATTGAATTTAATTATTTTTGCTCAATAAATTTGGAAAATATTGGCTAAAGCACTTGAGAAATCTGTTCCCATCGAAATTCTCTTTACTTGTTTATAAAAATTAATTCCATTAAAAACATTGTTTTCTTTACTAATAAATTGACTTAATTCTATCTAGTAATTTTTTGTAATAATATGCTCATTTAAATATTCATCATATATAATAGAACAGTTAAGCATTGATTTTTTATTAGATAGATTTGTGTACAAATTTTCAAAACTAGGAATATTGAGTTTATTAATATTTTTATCTTTTAGAAAATCCAAAACATCTTTGTTACAATTAATTATAAAGTTGTTTTCATCTTTAATTTTATTCAAGATAATTTTCAAGTATTTATCTGTGTTTTAGTAATAGCAGCTTTAGTGATATCTAAATACAATACATCTTTTTAGTTTTGTTCATTGTAAATTTCAAAATCTTATTCTATGAAAAAAATATCGAAGCTAAATATTAATTTTTAAATAAAATATTTTATTATTTATATTTCCATAAAAAACGAATATTTTTTTTATATGAGTAACACTAACTTGACTACAACTTGTTAGCCATTCTTTCTTCCACAAAAGATTTTTTTCGTAGATACTTCTATCGTCTATTGTTATCTTATTCTTTGTCATCATGAAGTAAGAGGAAAAGAAAATGTTTCTTTTTCTAGGTTATGGTTGCATGATCTCGGAAAAAAAGCCAGAAGGATGAAACTAAGAATGCCTTTATCCTAGATTTTATCTGTCCTGTAAGATTATACTTGTCAAAAAGAAAAATCGGCCTAAAGAAGAGAGCCAAACACTCATAATTATCAGAGTAGAAAATCTATATTGATGATATTCCAAATAATTTTATATTTTATTATTTATGATAGCACACAGTTTATTTTGCTTTTTCAGAAACACCTTTACAATTCAATAAGAGGTGTGTGAGAAATATCACGTAAATGTTTATTCTTAAATTAACAAATTTAATTGATATTTAGTATAGTTCATTAAAGGATTGTCTATCGTTAATTGTATTTTTTCAAGAAAATCAAAAATAAATATTTTTTATAACTCCATTCACATATAAGATTATTTTTAGATAAAGGGCAATTTAAATTTGCAAAAAATAAACTTACAAATATTCTGCATATCAGGAATAATATAAGTATTTTATGGTAGTATAATTATTTTATGATGTAAATTAAAACAATTGTTTCTCAGTAATCACTACTATTCTATTGTTTTTAAATTTCAAATTTATTTGTCTATTGTTTTTAAATTTCAAATTTAAATCTCTTCAATCAGAGTAAAATACTATCATTTCGTATTAGTTCTGATATAAAAGGCGAGATTATTGCTAAATAAGGATTTTAACCTAAAAAATTTTTAAAAAGAAGGCATCAGAACTAATTTCTCAACTACTATCTAATATAAACGTTTTAGGAAAAAAATATTTAATTGATAAATTGATAAATTTGCAGAAGTTCAGTTTTAATCTAGATATTTCGAATGTTTATAATTTTTCTCTTCCTGATTTTAAGACTATAAAATATAAAATCCTGTTAAATTCTTTTTTTAATGTGCAGACAAAAAAGTAATCAATAAAATTATCGTCTTTTTAGTGGAACTATCAACATTTTAGGATTTTTATTCCAAGAATGTTTGGATTTTTTTCATTTAATATTAAATATGTTTAATATTTGGGAAGTTTATTCACATTATTAAATGGGACAAACAGTAAATGATAAATAGAGTCATGCGCATTCTGCATTAGTATCACTCATTCAGCATCATCATTAATGAACGAAGTGTAAATTACGGTCCAAATAGCCCTAATAAGAAACGTTCTAATCCCTGCCATAGGCGATACACTTCATCATGGAAGAAAAGGTGACTCATTTAAGCGATAGTTTAACTACCAGGAAAACGAAAACCAATCACAAAGCTGGAATCTTCTTACCCCTATTTTTGATGTGCTTCTCAATATGACGTAGTAAATAACAAAAAGCAAATAGTATGAAATCTTATAAATAGGAGAAACACTTATCAAATAGTAAAAAGGGAGAAAAATTAAAAATGTTATTTTACATTGTGAATAATTTATAATATGAAACAGAAAATATCAAGTACCTAACCCATAGGATCTCCCTTGAAATTGCTAAGGATAATGATATGCAGTTTGTATTTTTCCTTCTGAAGTTCCATTTCTTAATCCATAGTGTAGGTTTCCAACTTTTAAAAACAGAATTTAATAGTTCATGCTTTGAATCAAGACAAATTAAAGTTTAAAAATATGTAAATTATTTAAGCATTTTTGCCCAATTTTTTATTAGTAAAATAGGGTTTGAAAGTTATTTATTGTCTTTCTTAAAAAAGTAAATTTATATCATTAGAGTGCCAATTATTACGCAACTAGAGTTTAAGTACTGCACAACTTTTGAATTCTTTTTTTCAAATTTTAAATAATCCTTATTTGTAATTGAATAATATTTAGCATCATGGATTTATCTTCGCTCTATCTAAATAACCCAGTCCGCTTAGCAATAAATTAGGAATTGTAGTATGCAATCAAATGGATTTCACCAATAAGATAAGTTCACCAGAAGGTGAATTCCCTCTATCGGAATCAACTTAAATCAGCAGTATTTTTTTAGATATGAAAAGACATTGAAAATGAATGACCACCTCATTTACGATATGAATTTTGTAAAAACAAAAGTAGATGACCAGTTCTTCTAGAAATTCAAGAGATTAAAATATTACCAAAAATGGGGCTATCATTGATTTGGCTAAATAATTTTTTTCAAGAGAGTAAATGGTTTAAAAATTTCAGTGTAATTTTAATGAAAACAAAATGATAGAAAGCAGTATATGAAATGATAATAAAATGGAGAAACCAAAAGATAGCTGAAAATGATATTCTAAAAAAAAGGGATTATTTTTAAGTGAATTTAAATATTATTACATACATTTTTAGTTTTTGTGATTTTCTTAAATCTATCAGAAAAAATGACAGGTGAATAACATAAGATCTATAAGCAGAAAACGATTGAAATGTTTTTAAAAATTAGTAAAATTAGTATTTGAAGTTTATTTGACTATCAGGATTAATATTATTCATCAAATGTATAAAGAAATTAGAAGAAGTTATATAATAAAGTTAATCTTTCGATATATAGTTTAATTATAAGTTTGTTTAAATATAATTTTTGTAATGTTTGGAATGCTCAAATTGCAAATATAGCATAGTGATACTATAATTACAAAGAACAAGTGATATATTTTTGAAAATATTTGTTTATCTCATTTTGACAGGACAGTAATTGAACAAAGCAGTTGACAGGAATAAGTGTAAATTATGTTGTGATGAAAGGATGGTTTTGCAATGCTATGAGGGCACGATCGATATTAATACTGACAAATGGATGGCAGGTGACAGCTAAGTTTATCTTGATCGCAGATGCTGTAAGTGAATGTCATATTACGACATTACTTACAGCATTATGATTAACTTTTCTCTTCCATACATATATATATAATAAATTTCTCTTCCATTTATA
>JAOUZG010051192.1:1647875-1658359 GCA_026289955.1 Argiope argentata
ATATATATATATATATGTAAGCAAAGTTATCAATTAAGTTTACATATCTCATTAGAAGTAGAGGAATTAGGTTTTTGTATCCCTCCAATAATGCACAGCACAACTGCTGTGCATTACCAGGTTCTGAAGAACTCCTATCGGGTCATTGGCATACTATTGTTCAACAACTGTGTGGTAAAGTATAATTTCTCTGAAATTTAATAATATTAAGAAATGAATGAATGTCCAATACTTTCTTTCAAAGCATGATGATAGATTTCGGAAACATGAACATTTTCTACAAACTGTCTCTTGTTATTTTGCATTTCTTTTGCATGTAATTTGGAAAATTATGGCCTTGACTGTAATATACTTTTGTCGTACTAACTGTACTATATTTTATTGTTCGTATAAAATATCAAATTTCTTCCTTCAAATACTGTTTCATGAAATATTTATTTTATAACTAAAACACATTCAGTAACACTTTGAAAATAAATTATTAAGCATCGTCCATGTTACAAAAAGTCTTGCTGGACGAAATAGTAGACCAAAATATGATTGTTTATGCCCTTAACGAACCCTGTGGATCAAATGCGATTCATTTATTCAGCTATTATACTACAAATTTTTAGTGCAGTTTTTAGATATTGGTTATTCTTATATGTCGAAGATATATGAATATCACACATTGTTTTAAAGTCTATAAAGTTCATTCTCTAGAATAATAATCAATGTTTCATTAGAATGATTTTTTTGACCAAATTACGCATAATTTGTGACCAAACATTGAAAACTAAAAAAAAGTAGAAACTTTTCTCTTATATTTGAATTTAATTTCATATAATTTCACAATAGTATTTAGTTTGCTAGCTATTTCAATATATAGCTTCAAAATTTATAATGCATAATAGAAGAATTATATCTTGTAAAACATGTAAAAAACCTTCACATATGCCTTTCCATTGGAAATCTTAAAGCAAATTTCTTTCCATTTATTTTCGTGCATGAATTAGAATTCGATCGGAAGAAAATATGTTTGAAAGGTCAGAAAAATATACAGACCTCATTTCTTTTTTCAATAAACCGAATTGATTTGATGCGCGACTTGCAATACTTTTCTGTCACTTCATTTGCATGGATTAGAAATGAGTGGAATGTTGTAAGTTTCTCCCTGTGCCGATCGATAATTGATTTATTTTTCAAAGGTATTCACTTTGTAGAAACCGAAGATTTGATATAAGATATTCCCTTCTTATTTTAAAATATACCAAGAAAATTCAATATCATTCTATTAAATAATAAAATTGCACACAAAATGAAAAGGTTTAACTTCTAGCTTTTCAAAAAAGTTTTCAAGAAATAATAATCAGAATAATTACCTATTAAGATATTCTTTTTTGCTAATATAATGATAACATATTAAAAATCATTACAATTGCATTGAATTAAACTTTTGGTTCTATAGAATTGGTGCTTTATTATAGAAAGGAATGCATTCGTAATTATATAAATTATAAGTGACATTGCATATTATCAGCGTATCGATAAAAGATAATTAGTTCATTTTTCATTAAAGTTACATCATAAATTTAATGACGGTCAATGAATTTCCGTGCTTATATCTGAAAATATTTGCAAAATTATATTAATTTAATTAAAGATTCTAATTTGCAAGGAATTAAAAATTTTATTGATCTATTCTGATTTTGTTGTGAAAGCATAAATATTAGTATTTGCTTAGCTGTATTAGTCAAAGTTAAAAAAAACATTCTTGGCAATTATTCTAATTTTTAAAAATGAAAAAGATCTATTCATCTGATATTAGAAATGACCGAATTATGAAGTTTTAAATTTCATCATTTTAAGCCAATCAAAAGGAAACTCTTGCAACTAATATATGTAGATTGTATGATCTACTCCAGAATTGAAACTCTGTACCTTCTTTCCTGGTGATTAAATCTAAAATTATGATACCTAAATTTCCATAACTACGATTGTTAGAGTTTTACAAGCAAGAAGAAAAATGTAGAAGAATAAGAGATAATTTACTAAACATGAATAGCAGGACCGATGGGTTGCATGAAAATTTAGACATCGTAATTTTTTCAACAAAATATTTATTAACTGAAACAACACAAGACAAAATTATTTATGTCTAATAAAATATCTATCTCTATGTATAAAGATTTAAAAACTAACTAATAGTCCATGATAAAAATTGTGACATTGCATATTCATGAATAATTTACGTATAATATCAACTATTATACATCCATTCCTTCCATATTTATAATTAATTTTCTTTACTTTCACTTCATAATTATTTAGAGGAAATACTATTAATCACATTTTTAGTTTGATTTCTATCAATCATTTAATGAAAGGTGGACAAATTTCACTGGGATACACTGGCTAAGGGACCATCCTAGTTTCATAAAACAGACGATATAATTCCTAATCAATACTTTCCATTTTAAATTTGTCTTGCTTACCCAGAAATTATAGCATTATCACATTTCTCAGCGTTAAAATTATTTTGTCTGCTCATTATATCTAACAACTGATAAAATCAATTAAATTCTATTTATAGCTTTATCTCTATTTATCGGATGGCCCCTCTTTTAACCTAAGGATGCAATAATTAAGATCGGTACCCAATTTTAGATTAAAATAAGGATAGAACAAAATCAATTTCAAAATTCTATCTCAGCAATTTTTAAAACCAATTTCACCAGTAACAATTAATTGAAATAATTTTCTTGTAAAAATATTTGTTCTTGAATAAATTCTGAAAGATATTTTTTCTTTTATTTTCATACAGTTTTTAAAAAAAGGTTAGTTAAACTAAATGTTTTTACAATTTCTATTAAAGTATCGTCAATAAAAAAAAATTTAGAATTTTTTTCATGAAAAATATTTGTTTTTGTATCATATATTTTAAGTTTGCTATAAATAGATATCTATTTTAAAGTTGTTTTCAATTATTTCAATTTCATAATTGGCACTAAAGTGCTGCATAAAGGATTGTTATTATTTTAAGAAGGAACTAAAAATTATTTTAAGAAAGAACTAATAATTAATCGTTTTCAGAGCTTTTAAAATTGAATTATTGAGTAAAATACCTATATTTTAAACCCTATAATGAATAGCATTTTTCAAATGTGATTTCAGTAAATAGTTAGGCATAGGAAACCTTTAAAAACAAAGTTATAATATCAACTTCGTCGTAAAATCATCCCTCATTAATATATAAATAGTTACTGTTTTTCACAGAAAAAAATTAGATACAAATTCTTACAACGCGTTTATTATGATATAGATATTTTAAGACTATATTCTGAATGTTCTTGCACCTTGCTTTTGACAGAAATTATCTTTTCTCATCATTTTAAAATAATAAATATGTCCTTATTTTGCATATCCTTGTTATTAAATAATAAAAATATGATAACCTGGCACCAGATTTATTTGAAATGTCTTTTTTAAATATTTCAAACACATGCTGTTATTATTTCTAAATACATATAAAATCTATAAAATACAGTTTATCAAGATAGATTGAATTCTTACTAAAAGATTTTTTTTAAACTCTGTCATTGTAGAGGAGCCCTAACAGCTCTTTTCGAGGAAATTACGGCAGACGCCTTGAACGCTGGAACATATTGCAAAATTCCTGCTATTTACGTAATGTGATTTATTCAATACCCAAGATGCATAATTTTGACGATTAAAACATTGACCTAAGTGAATTTCGGGGACTTGGAATATATTGATAATTCTCAAAAGAAGATTGAAAGTCCGTGTTTTTTATTTTTTATCAGGTAAATAGGGATCTTTTTTATATAAATCTCTTACAATACATATTATGATTTAGTTATTGTAATATTATGATTTAGCTACTTGAATTAGAGTGATTTTTTTAAATCTTGGATTCATATTAAAGTCTCAATTAATTTAATGACTGATTAATTTAGTGAAAACTTATCTTTACTTAATCATCCCAATTCCCTTCTATATCTGTTTCTTTCAAGTTTTAATTTTGGTGTAATATTTTTCTAGTTACGATGTTTTTATATTAATAGGAACCTATATTTCAATAATATAATTTAAGCAATATAACATTTCTTGTTAGATGAAAGTATGTTTTAAAATACACATATTTCTTATTATTTAGTTATTAATAAAATTAATTACTCCTATAATAAAATAGATTTTTTTTTGTAAAAAAATGCATAAGGAAATCTCATTCCCCAGGAAGAGTTGTGTGAGAGTTAGAGTTTCTCCACGGATCCTCGAGCAATCAATTTGTTGCTAAACAGAAATCTCAAAGAAAGTTAATCAAATTTGCGTTGCCCCGTATTAAAACTTTTTCCGCGTCTAGAGTGTCATGTAGCGTAATTGGACCGCAACTATTTTCCTGAACTTTGGCTTAAGGCCTTGTATGTCAAGAGGAGTGATTTAATTAAAAAGACATCGTGTTTTTCTCATGTTTGGTGGAAACTTGAAGAGGACTAATTTAAAATAATGAAACTGCCAATAATGTTTCTTTAAAAAAATCAAGGCTGAGACAAAATGAAATCTGTTATGTAATAGATGAGGTATACGATCCTGTTCCAAAAGAAGTTCATGATATTATAATGAAACTAGATTTTGGAAAGGTGTGACAAAATGCCCAGAGGCAATAAAATTAATGCGATAACGCAAAAGCGAATTAATACAACACATAGCATCATCTAGGCTTATTTTTATATTATAAATGTTAAGATTAATCGATCTATAATAAATTAAGCTGTACGCAAATCTAAATTATAAAAGGGGTGAATCACTAATTATAATGGGATTCTTCTAAGGCAAGGTCTCATGTGATGAGCATTTCAGCAAAATAAAATAGCATCTGATTTTCATTGAAAAAATGTAGATATGCAATATTTAAGTACATATATCACGTCGTTTCTTAATGCATTCGACATTTAATAAATTAACTCATTGGGAACTTGAAAATAAATATCTCCGTTTATTAAAAATGGATGACACGGATGACCAGAAGCTCGGTTTTGTCTTGTTTTTATTTTTATTCAATAACTCTCATCAAATTAAAATATTAATGTTGAGTAGGTAAAACTTTCTTTAAAAATCGAATATTGTTCGTTGCATATTTTTATAGATTGTGGCTTCAGCTAAAGGGAATATCTTTTAATAGAAATGTAAAATCATTTTGAAATAAAAATTTCAAAACAAAAGTATAAGAATGGGAAAATTCAAATATCACTAATTTTGAATTCAAAATTCAAAAAAGTCTAAAACTGGCATTTTCAGAGGCCGTTCCCTCTGTCGGAACCTAGAATTACGAACCTCTAGTCTAAGATTTAAAGACGTGATATTATTTCATCTGACCTCATATAGTTGGCGCATTATATCTTTTTTAAAAATAATAAACTTAGTGCTATGAAGGCAAATAAAACTTGAGCAATAGGGGCTAAAAACCATACGGGTAGGGGGGTGAATGACGGTTACATGATTACAAATGTTTATATAGCGTATTTCTTTAAAATAACAACATTTCATCAAAATAATAATCAATCTAAACAAACACAATTTTTATGCAAGTTTATGTTTTGAAAATATTTTGATAAATAAAATATATCTTAAATTTTGTTTTAGTATTAATTTTATTAAAGATTACCCATAATTTTCAGATTTTATATATATTTAAAAAATATATTGATTTACATAATATAGATTAAATTTGGTTTCATTTTTAATTTCATAAAAGATTACAGAGCATTTTTTGAGATTTCTGATGTCAATACATTTTTGGCGAATACATTTCTATTAAAAACAATTAACATCAATAAATTTTTTCCAAATAAATGAAGTAAAGATGCTTTAAGAAAAATAATTAAGATCAGAAAGTTAATTCCGATAGTAGGTTTGTTGTAATTGGTAATAATTTAATCCTTACCTCTCAAAAATGTAATTCTATGTATACTTATTCATTCAATACAAGACCGTGTTTATTTTTCCAAAAAAAAAATATATGTAATTGTTTAAAATGGAAATTACCTGAAAAATTAACGTGAATCTTGTCATTTCCCTGTAGGTATTTTTAGCAACCATAATTAAAGTATAAATATAATAAAAGGCCAAAATGATGCACCGCCTTGAATGGTTTCTGATCGGACCCATTTGAGTGCAAAAAATTCAAACATTTAAATACAGCAAAATACCATTGTGCATAATGCACTATCAACCTCAGTTTTTTGTGACATAATTATTATTACTGGAAAAGTTAAATCCCATACATTTTTTCGAATGGTTATATAACTATATGGTTATATAGTTATTATATTTTATAAAATGTTTATATACATAATGATTATATTTCCAGAATGGTTATACATCTATACCCCAGGGGGTACACCTAGTTTTGAGGATGAGATGCTTCCGACATTGTGGATAGATCTCAACCCCTCCCCCAAAAGGTACATTAATAGATGGGGGTAGGTTCCTGCCATCGATGACGGGACGTACTTCCTAAAGAAATAGTTTTAACGTGGCCGGTGATGGCCCTAATGACTCAACCACATTTACCCTCAGTGTTGCTGTTGTGGCTGTCCTTTCATTTAATATAATGATTTAAATTCATGTGCCTCCGTGGCGGATCGAAGAATCCGTTAGTACTTGTGGTCATCGATATGAAATTCAAAAATACATTTTATTTTGATTATTATACATTCAGTTTTCAAAAAATTACCTTTATATCAACTAAAGAATCTGAAGCAAATTAATTAACTAGCTATTCTTACTAAGTGAAAAGAAAAAGTAGGATCAGGAAATGTCTGAAACAACATAATGGAAAAAAGCAAAAACATATGAACATTTCTCTAAAAATCCAAGCATTTTTAAAGGATCTGAAATGTTCAGTGAAACAGAAAGACAATATAGATAAAAAAATAAAAAGAAAAACATTGTATATGCTTCGTACTTTTCGAAATTTAAAATTATGAAATGGAAATGAAGAGTAATTATTCTTAGTATAAGCAAAACCAAAGTGGAGAAAATAGAATAGAAAAATATAAGGATGAGGCTTGGATTAAAATATATCTATAAGCCTCATTATTTATATACAGAAATTTAATTTTTAACCTTCCGCATACAGCAATGGTGATTTCTGTGGATATATTACGTCTTTCCTAAGTTCGGTCATGTGATAATAGCTATTAAATTATTTTGTCCATATTCCAATATAATCTTTGCTATTTTTTGAACAAGCAACAGAAGTAAATATACATTTATTCTGTATTATTTATAACTTTTATTCTAAGTTATGTTTAGCCTTATATTTTTCAACAGCACACGTAGTACTGCTTGTTGCATAATAATTTGGAATATTATAATATGTTATTCAATATAAACGATTTTATACAATATGGAGAATAATGCTTATAATAATAATATAATGATGTACTATCTGTGTGCTATTAGGAGGGGTCCTTTCATTGCACCAACTTGTTTTCATATTTTGGAACTGAAGATTGTCAGCTACAATTTCGAGGTTAAGGCGACCAGGGACCTTTAAAATGATTTTTTTTGTAATAATCACCCTAGCAATTTGAAATTTTGAAGACATTAAAAGTAACAATATAGTATACCCGAAATTTAACTAATTATCCTAAGAGTAACTATATAGGATACACGAGTATCCTAACTAATTACCTTAAAGTAACACTATAGCATAAAAAATACAATACACAAAATTTTAAAGCTTTACATTAATTTATTTATGAGTTATGGGGGTAAATATAATATAATATTAGCGATAAATAACGGTAAGGAAAAAATGTTCCAGACGTTCTAAATTTGTTCGACAGCGCTTCAATTTTTATTATTTTTTACTCTAATCCTTTTGAAACAAAAGTTGGGATTAATCCTGAAGTTTGGTTAATTTTGATATTTCGTACTCAATGTAGTAACTCAAAACTGCTGAATTTTTTTAAAAAAAGTTTAAGTAGTTTTTGAGTTATTTCATTGGTTAATTTTGATATTTCGAACTCAAACTTCAAGATTAACCCCAAATTTTGTTTCAAAAGGGTTAGGGAAAGTAATAATAACATTTATCATTGACGTTATTTATTGCTAATATTATATTATATTAACCCCCCCCCCAACTCATAAATAAATTATGATAATACTTTAAAATTTTGTGTATCACCTCCTATAGTGTTATTCTTAATGCCTTCAAAATTTAAAATTGCTAAGGCGAAAATGATTTTAAAAAATAATTTTAAAGATCCCAGGTCACCTTAAATGACAATGCTGGGATCCCATTAAAGATTTTTTTAATGTGGTGTCTATTTATTTCGAAACTTGTTTGTTCGTGGATGTGATAAGGTCTAAAGAAGTGGACAATTCAAGCTTCGCAAAGTATCTGTTCCGATTTATCAACATATTTTAATAAATGTTAAAGAAAAACAATTACTATTATTGTTGTTGTTTATAATGGTCTTTACCATAGACAAGCACGCTGACGTGTCAGCGATTTTAAGTCGAGAGAGCTTCTCTTGTTTTTTTAAGTGCGCCATCTAGGTCCAAGAATACGCCTTAGCTACTCACTCTTCCCAACTGCTTTTACAAGGTGGATTTCAATCATGCATTTCATTTATTCATCAACATATCTGAGTCAAAATACGATCCCCTCTAAACAAGTATCCCCGTCAATTACTATTTAAAAATAAAGCGCTTACAAGAAATTTTATATTTTGAAAAGAAAAATATCACGATACATACAATAGAATGAAATCTATCATCATTTCATTAAGTGATGATACATAATTTCAAAATTTTGCATACGTATATAATTGTGACCAAAAGTTTTAAAATTCACTTCCTGCAGAATGAAATTTGTAATACGAGACATTAGCATCCTTGAAAATTACTCATCTTTTTTATTTCATCATCAATTAAATATATGATGAGAGTAGATTTTTTTAAAAGCCAGCAAATCCATTTTAATCATTTCACATTTTTTTTAAATGATTGAAAAATGTTTAAATGAAATTAATCTAATGGGAAAATGAATGTGATGAAGATAATACTTAATGATGTAAGCTATATTTTATTCTAAATTTTGATTTTTTACAATCGTTAATAAAAATTAAATTAAAATTGGCAACTTCTCCATTTAAAGTTAAACTGACAAAGTGAATATTAATATTTTTTTAACCTGCTTCATAGTATATAATAAATATATTTTTCCCAAGTTTTAATCAATGCTTATTTACTATAATCAAATTCTTTTGTTAGTTCTATAAATACTAACAGAAATTTGTTAAATTTTTTTTTTGATATTTTTAAAATAATAATAAATGAAAAAGGAATACTAGATAATGATTTTTTTATTTCTCGGAAATAACGAACCCATGGTCAATTTCTATTTACAATTTTACCAAAATTTCATTATCTAGATTTCATTTATTTATTATTTTCAATTTACTTGTTTCTTTTAGCAAATTTAATCATGAATTTAATATTTTGTCTTCTGTAAATTCGCTATTTAGACATGTGTTATAACTTTTTTCACGAGCCAAACGTACATAAGCACCATTAAATGACAAACAAAAAGTTAACTAAAAAGAATTCTAAGTTCATAAGAAATAAAACTATTTTATGCTTCTAATTAGTTAATCTTAAACTGCTAATTTAATGCTTAATGTTTAAAATTTAAAGAAACAAACATAAAAATATGCATCAGTTTTCATTAAGGTTTCATTCCCAGGAAAATTATCATTTACGTCAATTACAACTTTATTATAAGAGAGACGAATGTATTGAAATATCATTAAGTTTTTCTAAACTAAGGCATTTAAATGTCAAGCAACCGTTTTATAGCTCTAATATTCACTTTAATGGTTTTTTAAATAATACTGAATGCATAAAGAGAAATATTGCTATGACAATTGAAGCAACTACTTTCTTTCTTTATTTATTGTATCGGTAAAATTAAGTGTTAATCGCTTACAGTTTGGTCCTGAAGCTTTACGCAATAATTACATTAGACCGTTTAAATAAAAGCATTTTTGAAATATTCAATTATACGAATGTTCATTTGTGAAGATATATAATAAATTTTTTCTTGAATTTCCAAACTGTAAAGACGCACATTGAGCTTTTGTAACCTTTTAAAGTGTCATGGCTAATTAACAAAACCTTATAACAGTAATTTAGAAAGAAGAAATACTCGGTGAATGATCCACCCATTCATTCATTTTTCTCAAATTGAATTCGATAAATTAGATTTGAGGAAAATCGAAAACCATAACTTAATTTTAATTCATCATATGCTTATTCTTCCTTAATGGAAATTTGTTATTCAAAAATTAGTATTCCTGTTAAATTCGTTTAGTTTAATTTTGAAGGATTTGAATGTTGCTTTTGAAGCTCTAGTATAAAGGCAATGCTAGAGTACTGCCCAATTTAGTTAGTTTCAATGAAAATATATTTTT
>JAOUZG010051192.1:1673647-1695041 GCA_026289955.1 Argiope argentata
TTTCGGCAGTTGAGGGTTTCGTCTCCGATGAGAAGTGTTTCGCTGGACTAGCAGATTACTTTTCTCGCTTGTTATTAGTGTGCTGTGTTTACGTTTGCTGTTAATGTTGTATTAATGATCTCGCTGCGATTTACTGTTTGCTGTTCTCCGCGATGGTTGTTTTCCAGTCTGTGTTTATTGTGCGTAAGGGTTGTATTTACGCTGTTAGTGACGGTTAACTGCTGGATTATTTTTATCTGAAGTTTTCCTTCATCATGTCATCCTCCTGTAAATAGCTGTAAATAAATTTGTTTGTGCTGTTTTCGAGTAAAGTACATTAAATACAAACTTGCTACGCTAAAAACGTAACAATATTGACCTCCTTTTGTGACCCTAAGATCCTCTGAAATTGAGGAGGGTACATAATTTTTTCGGACATCGAACAAGAATTATAATAAAATACAACCTCTAATATGAGGAAAAATTACCAAATCACAAAATAAACTATAAAAGAAAACTTAAAACCAATAAGGAAAGAACATATCAGTAGCAGGTAAAATTACTACAAAAAAATACCCCATAGTGTGTGTTTTTATTCCTGAGTCTAAATTCTGCTCCACCTGAAATACTTGAATGACGGAGTAGAATCCAAATCATCTCCAAGCTTTGTAAAACAAACTAAATAAATAATGCAAAATAAAAATTATAAGCAATTTGCTATCTAAATTTTTAGTTATAAACTACGACTTGTTACGTTAAATTTACTTCAAAAAGTGATAAGCACTGATTTTAAATAATAATTGATTGAAAAGTTTAAATTAATAATGTATTTTTCATCCTTTAAAATTAAAATTTCATAAATATATATTAGTACCTTTATTTTAAGACAGCAATAGAATTCACCTTATATTAGAATAAAAAAATTCTAAATTTTATAAAAATGCATACTAAGACAAAGTTTTTGAGAAAAAAAATCCTTCCCTTCTTTTACAACTGATAATCTCCAGCAGAACTAAAAATGTTTCGAACAATGCAATTCGAAACAAATGATAGAACTTTTGTTTACGATGGCATTAAGCTACGAGAGGAAATATTGAATAAGATTGGACGACATTGTAGCTTAAGCAACAGCGAGTTTTTTTTATTATTATTATTTGTACTGTTATATAGTTCTTGTTGACGATCATTAGATCCTCCATTTGATTTGATGTTCTTTGTTTTGTTTACTTTTCCTTCAGAACTGAACCATGCTTAAACATAGATATATTTGCAAAATAAGTTTTTTTTTATGCTATAAAATCTATTTTTGTCAAACATAGATTATTTTTAATAAAAAAAAACTTGCCTCTTCATTCCATTTCAACATTAAGATATTATTGCTCAATATATTTTAAACCTGGTATTGAAAAAAAAATTGTAACAGTCAGTTTTTAGATTTTATTTTTAAAAAAGTAATGTACATTTAGATATTATTTTTTACAAAACTAGTCCCCAATCGGGAATGTAAAAGCTTTTAAGCTATTTTAAAATTTTGATATCTTGATATATTCTCGATTTCTGATTATTTTTATGCTTCGCCAGAATAAACAGACCTTGTTGAAAAGCACTTAAAAACGAGCATACATCTAAAAAAATTAATAAATTAAATAATAAATCGATAGCATTAAATACAGAATTTAGAATTCTAAAATTATTCAAATATAAATGACAAAATAATAATAAATAAGATTTACAGAAAAATATTGATCAAACGTTGTATAGCTTTCTGAAGTCCAAGACTGTTAAGAATATATTAATTAAATTTGAAAAATGAAAAAAATTTCATTAAAAATGAAATTTAAATAAACAATGGAAGATTCTCAAGATTGATTTTATTAATAATAACAAAAATGAAGAAAAAAAATAGCACATGATATTGTAATATAACATTTGATTTATCAAGTGGGGTAGTTCATCTCGGGTAGCATTCTTATCTAATACGAGGAAGATATTAATTATGTTTTTAAAATTACTCATGCATTAAATGATATACAACATATGAAATGAATTCAATTAATTTTAACTAGAATTATTTCATAGATAAAGCAGATTTTTCTATTTAATACCATTCAAAACCTAGTGGCAAATATAAAATCCAGCACGATATTTTAAATATTCTCAATATAATGAACAAGTACACAAGAGAACATATCTTCCGATTTTGGCTTCCGTTATATAGTCACGAGATTACAAAAATTCCATTACACAATTTTCGGAATTACTTTACATCTTCTCTCTAGGGAAAATAACAGCTTTTACCATTTTCCAATAGAATTATCTGATTAACAGGCAATTTATATGCAAGACACTGTAGCAGAATTGCAATTGAAAGTTAAAGAGTTAGATGCGTATATATCATTTTAAACTCGATAAAAGACGAGGTTGATTTAATTTTAAAAGCCGTGTTATTTAACTGTCCCTATTCTATGAAATGAAATTTTCTAATTAACTCTTCATTTAAAATCACGTCAACCTGTGCTCTGGAATAAGTGACTTCAATTGCTTAGGGTAATGATATAATTGACGCTTTAGCCATGATACTATTCAATAATATATTATTTAATAATAGCAGAAATAATGTTTATTTAAATATTATTTATTCAAAATATTTTTAATATTATTAATTAACATACTTTCATAATTCGTGGAGAAGTTTTAAAATAAATCCATGAAATGCTGACAAACTGAAAAACCACCTTATCTTTTCAAATTGTTTGTAAAGAATATGTATTGCTCTTTTTGATTGCTTACGTTGATTGTTTAATTTCCTTCAAATTCACAAAAGAAGGAGTTCGTTGATGAGCTTGCATTTCCAGACAAAAGTAGCGAATGAAATTTAGCACTTAGATTTAAGAGTTGGTAAAACAAGAACGAGTTTATAAATTCAGAGGAGAATGTTTTTTTCTAATGGTTAAAAACAAATTATGTACCATTAAACACGATGAAACATAAAAAATATAATTTTGATTCTAAAAATATAATTACATCAGATATAATTCACTTCAATTTAAAAATAGGTATAATTAATTTAAAAATAGATATAAGGCACTGCATCCCAAAAATAGCAATTTTTCTCATGAAAAATTTTAATAATTAGGGAATTCATTGTTCTATACGACAATTTAATTCATTACGACTTTTAACTTTCACTGAGTGGCGCCATTATTATCAAGTCAGAATAAGATGTTATTTTGGGAATGAGTTTTGGGGAGTCAACAAAAATCCGTAAGCGAAAAATTGAAACTTTATCTGCACGAGCCTCAGCAGCGGCTGCAAGAATTTGCCGACGGGGAGGCAAGGCAAATACGACAGGGGGGCAAGCACAATATCTCACACTTGGCTTCGAAATAACTCAAAATAGTTAATTTTATATTTAATTAAAGAAAATAAAGCATTATTTAGATTTTTTTATTCAGATACTGGCCCTTCCTTTCATTGTCCATTGCTTATTTATTTTTTTAAAAAAACTGTTGTTATGCAATATCTCATTCACTTGTCGAATATATTGTCAAAATAAGTACAAATTATAAGTTAAATGAACGTTTATTTAATCAAATGTCGTAAATCTGCCGACTTGTTTGACATTCGTCGCATTGAGTTTATAGTCGATTGATCAAAAATTGTCAATAAATTAACCTATCATCTTTATCGGTTATATTATCATAAGCAGTACAAATTATAAGTTAAATGAACTACATTTGAATCAGATGTTTGAAAATCTGCTTAACATATGTCTTCGACCTTCATTATTTTTGATTTTTAGGTCTATCAAAAATTGTCTATGAAAATATGGCATATTATTGATCTACCACCCTATCGAATATTTTGCCAAATATAATCTAAACAATTTAACCATTACTTGGATATTTCGATTGTTTACAATATATTAATTTCAAGGAGGTTTTTAAATAATCATATTCGATAATGCGCAGCTCTCTACAACCATCTTGATATTGTTACAAATGGGCAAAACGCGCGCGGAGGTGAAAACGTTGGCGGCGCTTCACAAGGTGCTTCGCGCCAGCCGAATTGATTTGGCGAGAGGAATATTCTGGTAACCCCGAGTCAATTCTGGCTGCGCCGCGTTTTCTCTCGGTTATCGCCGAGGCCTTTCGGTACTTTCGCCCGACTATATAAGAGGTGGGTTGCCGCTTTTTGACAGATGATCTCTCTTTGGGAAGAGAAGCGGATTGCTGGACTAGCGGACTTTCGCTTGTTATTAGTGAGCGGTGTCTGTGTTTGCTGTTAACGCTGTATTATTGAGCTCGCTGTGATTGACTGTTGCTGTGCTATACTATAGCTGTTTTGAAAACCGTGTTTATTGTGCGTAAGACTTGCATTTACGCTGTAAGAGACTGATTATTGCTGGATTGTGTTTTTTGAAGTTTTACTTTTCCAAGTCATCCTGTATATACCTGTAAATAGCTGTAAATAAATTTGTCTGTGCTGTCCTCAAATAAAGTCTATTCAATCCGATCCCGCTACGCTAAAAACGTAACAATATGTTAAATATTTTTGTCAACGAAACTCTACATATCTCACCGACGGGGGAGGGAGGCAAGAGGCTATCAACAGGGAGACAATTGCTCCTCCCTAGCCCCCCTGCTATCGCCACCTCTGACGAGCATCTCAAAAAATCAGCTTTTAATAATGTGGTACCATTTCCTTTACAAAAACTCTGATTTTTAAAAAATGAAGTTAATGACTAAAGCAAATAAAACCTAGAAAAATGTCATTTTGAGCAAGTAATTATATGAAATGAATTATATAAGAAATATGGTATTTTTTTAAACAATAAATGCGGGACAACATTTTTCGGATCGTTTGTAGTACTACAGTGACTCATTCAATGAAACAATTAAAATGTTTAAAAATAGAATTTAACTTGAACGAGAGCATGGTGCGTTGTCGCTCAACAAATTATGTTCTCACATGATGCATTGAAATATGCATAGCAGATTTTGTTTTAACATTGTTCTTTTTATATTTCACTCAATCGAAACAAGAATGAGCAAAATACTTTTTTTATATTTTTTATTTGAATTATTTTAACAGAATTCGAAATTTTCTTGTAATTTATTAAGGGTTTAAATAATGATGGAACATAATAAGTTCAAGATTTTTTTAAAAAATTAATTATAATTTCAAAATCTCTGTAAGCCAGAAAATTGGTCTCCACAATGGACAAGGTTACAGCGATTTACATAAAAAAAGGAAATAGGAATAAATGTGCATAAATATGGTCCACTTTCAGATTTCAACTTTATAACTTATTGCTGGTTTAACACAGAAAAATTCGAGTTTGCACCAAATTATTCTTCTGATTATAGGATAGCATATAGTACTGTCATTATTTAACTGTCTCTAAAAATGTCAGCAGACAAAAAGTTACGTTTGTAATACTTTTTTAACAGTGAAATGCGATAATTATTTTTATTAATAAAAATATTCGTTTATTTAAATAACAAAATTAGCGGTATTTAGTTTAGTAGAGCAACAATTAGAGCAGGGAATCTGATTTATTTAGGAACAGAAGAGTATCTCAAAATTAAAATAAGCAGGTAATGATTCACCAAGAGTTCTCAATTAGTTATATACTTTTACATATTTTAACCCCCGATGAGATAAATTCTTGAGTAATATTTGATAAAAAATTCGTATATGCTATCATTTTTTCTGTTTTCTGCAAAATTAAATTTAAAAAAATTTAAAGTTTTTCTGGGAAACAATGGGAAACTGAATAATTCATGAAATCGATGTCTGATTGTAGCTTTGGTTGAACAACTTCGAATCTTTAACGCAGTTTCCTGAGTTTATTGATTATAGAAAACTTTTACCCTGTTAGGAAAACGTGATGTGAAAGAAAAAGTGTGAAATTTCCATGGAAAACAGATTTGTATAGGAAAGCGAGTAATGCATAAAAGAATGTCTCCTCATATTTCAAGCTGAGCTTCAAACATTGTTAAGATAAGAAATATTTTATTAAAAATTTCTTCACTTTTTCATATGCAAAATATGGGAAAAAGGAAATACTGTAATAAAAAAAATTCCAACTTTCTAGATTTTTATGATGCTTCAGATTTTCCTAAATCCTTAAAATTCATTTTTCCAGTAAAATCTATCAGTATGTATATATGCGAGATAATATGAAAATGCTTTGTTCAGGTAGATGAGGTTGGATAACTGCATCGGAAGCTAAAATCATAGATTTATATCAAATTTTGAACGAAAACTTTCAAGGGGGATTCTTTCCGTTTACATGCTTGTGAAAGTGTGATTTCGAGGGATAAAAATTTAAACATTGTTTTATGTGTAAAGCTGTAGATATTTATCAAATTTTTATCCAAATCCATAGAAGCACATTCTCTTTTTGACAGCCTGAATTTTCATCTTAATGTTAAAGCGATAACTTAATAACAGAAAGAGTATATTTAATGAATTTGGCTTATGAACTTAATATAGTAATTTAATTTTTTTTAAATTAGTGTCTGATGTTTTTACTTTATTTCTAAAAAACAAATCTACAATGAAATTCCAAATTGATATTTAAATTTTTATATTTAATTGAAACCAAACAAGCAATAATACTTATTTTTCCCCAAGATATATTGGTCGAGAAATTTGCGTAAATTTAGCAATTAATTTTGATAAATAAGGTTAAAATAAAAGTTTTTCAAACGGCTCAAAACCAAAATTCAGATTCTTGGTTATTAAAAATGCTATTAAAATTAGAATATAAATGACATCATACAGTTTCCTTTACATTTGTATGTTTCCTCAAAACGAGAATTAAATTTTTTTTAAATATAAGCCTTTTTACCCAGAAAGTCTAAGAATAAATGAAAATGAATACAAAAAGAAAAATATCATGAGTTTTAAAAGTTACAATTATATAGGCTTTGTGAGTAAGATATTAAAATTATTTTATTCGACTCATTGTCACACAAATGTCAACTCTTAGAATATTATTCAATATCTCCAATTAATTTAATGCTAAACAAGGTATTGCTTGCATTTCATTTTATTTAATCCCACGTTTTGGCTTATAATTTCATATTGTTGCGGAGATATAATAATAAATTAATAATTGAAAAAGCTATTACTTTATGTATGTTATATTAATTATTGCATTGCCATAGTTTTCTCTTTTACATATCCAGCTTTCAGATCTCCCTTTATGATTAATATTACCATAATCTTCAAAGTCAGCAAGAAAAATGATTTATCAAGCATATTGTGTGACAATATGTTAATTTGTAAAGGGCTTCCCATGAGCTTCAGCTATGATATATGAAAGCTGATAAGTAGTTTTAATCTGCTTTGTATGAATTTTCTGCCTTAATTCATTTACATCAAAACTAATCTATGTTAATATTTGAATATTTATTTTATCCGTATTTATTATCTCTTAAATGAAATTAAAACTAAAAATTCTTATTCGTCATGCGTTTTAGATAACATTATACACCTAAATTATTCAACAAGGTCTTTTAGAATTAACCCAAATTACGTTTTCTTTCTTCCAATTGTATTTGGTAACGAAAATTAATATGTTTCATTTACCTCTACGGCTCAATAAGAAAATCGAAATAAATAAAATTTCTTGCTTAATCTTATAACAAATAAAAAAAATTAAAAGGCAACGAATAGAATATGATCAGCACAAACTATTTGCATCGAGGAACAAAAATAAAAAATAATGACAAACCAATCAGTAAAGCGATATTAAAGAACAGGTCAGAAGAAAGAGTCAAATATACGTTCGAAATATCCTCAAATACATGAAAAGAGTGATTAATATCCCTTTCATCTTGATAATTTATCCCTTGTGTTATTACGTTAAGTGCCGACGCTAAGCTATTTGTCTTTATTTGAATGCGTAATTATATTCTATTTTTAGAAACGCTGCATCAATCATTCTACCTCACAGGGATTGAATTCGAACTATAAGATTTGATTTAGGAGCAAGTTTACTGAAAATGATGCTTCAGGCAATCAGAGTGGCTTAAAATATTTGCTCAGCTAATTTATGTCTATCATTAGCAGTAAATTTAATTTCTCATTTATGGTAAAACGAAGAAAATGACTTTTCTTGAATAAAAAAAGTGTTTCATAAATCTAAATTTAAAATTTTATAAGCTGAAAAAGAATGTGTTTTTGCAGTAGACATTTAAAAATGTTCAATAATTTTATATGATTCATACATCTTAAAGTATATTATAAGCAAAACTTTTGTTTTCTTTACATTTATAAATTCTCGCATGTATTTAATTTTCGTCAATAAATGTTTATAGAAAATATATTTTTGTGCATAATTGTGTTAGATATGGGAGATAACTATCATCATTATCGATAAATCAAAAGACATTTTACTGTGTCATGTTAAATACTTTTTTATTGCTAGTTTGTTTTGATATTTCAGAATATAAAATATATAAGAGTTTTCTTAATTTGATTTTTTAATGAAAATTTGAAACAATTATAATTGGGTGTCTTTCCATCATATCTTTAGCTTATATTTTATATATCGATAAAACTATAAGAATAACGAGTAGCCTATACCTATTAGTGTACCCTACAGATTGGTGAGATACAACCACCATGCCTGAAGCCTCTCATTCTCATTTTAAGGTACCCCTGGGGGTGTACAATTGAGTGCAAATTAAATCCCTGATTTTTACTGTTACAGAAAAGGGCAACTTCAAAACAGCAATTCCTTATGACATTTTTATTTGAAATCAGAATTATCAAATCAAATTATTTGATACATAAAGTGAAATATAACAATGAGAATTTATAAAATAAATATAATAGTTAGAAATAAAATTAAATCACATAAACTAGTCTGTGATACTTAGAAATTACCTTTCATGCTTCTAACTAAATATAAAGGATGTAAAAGTATTAAAACTAGCAACAGCTAAAACAGATAAATATATTTTATTCCTTTTGATATTGCTGTCACATGACAAGATAAATAAGAAATGAAAGTTAAATTAAATTCACGGCAAAACAAAATATTTTTTTAAAAAATCGTAATAAATAGTTACACTTGTTTAGTTTCATTAACTTTCTTCATTCAAATATATAGTCTATAGTCATTGGAACTTTTGATAATCAGAAACAAAAAAAATGAAGCTATATTGAAATTGTAAAGCATTTGGTTCAAATTTACTTCCAAAAGCTTTGAAAATCCATATTAAATTAAATCGTTAGGTATCTCTTAAAATTGGATTTGAAACATTATGCGCTATATATAATAATAATTGTCGTTTATTCAAAACATATTTTTTTATTACTCTTCACATTAATAAGTACAAAAGATATTTACGATCAATATAAATATGCTTCGGAACGAAAGAAATAATTTAAAGAAGCAGTTATATAGCAATATAATGGTCGTTTATGCAAAACGTATTTTTTTATTACTCTTCACATTAATAAGTACAAAAGATATTTACGATCAATATAAATATGCTTCGGAACGAAAGAAATAATTTAAAGATGCAGTTATATAGCAACACACGGTAAATAATGAGGAGGAGGCATCATTCTAATCATTCTTCATTTGCTCTGTCCTATAGTGACAGCAAATATTTAGCTCAAGAATGATTGGAAATACTCAGTGGATCCATACTTCAAGTCTTAGTATCTGATCAATTGTAATGATTTAGGAATATAATGAGCAATTTAAAATTTTTAAGAAAAGTAAAAGTTCTCTATTATAAACTAAGCTAATTTTAAAATAATAAAATATTATTTAAAAATACCGAATACTGTGAATTATAGTTAATGTTTATTTGATCATTTAAATGTTTTTATAATATCGCAGATGTTGAAAGTTGCTAAAAGTTTTTATTTGTTAAAAGTCTCTCGTTTTATCTGTTGTGACGTGATAAAAAATAATGAATTTATCATTATTTTTGTGGAAGATATGTATATCCTATGATTATAATACATGGTATGAAAATTTCAGTCTCCTTATTACGAAAAAACTAAAGACAATTCTGAGAAGCACTTAACGACCTTACTTTGTTATAAATATGGGCATTTGAAGGATTCAAAAGTTGAAAGACATTTTTGTTTCAAACTTTGTGGACTTCCTGATAAAATAATAAAATCTAGCCCTTGTATTATCTTAAAAGTAGGAAAGGTTTCAATAAAAAATTATAAAGACTTTATTAACTTTAAATCTGCAGTTAAGATTAAAAATGTCTAATTCTGGCTGTTACAGATGCAATTATAATTTACAGAAGTTATTAATTTAAAGAGAATTCAATAAATAAGATTCTTAAATTAAACAAAGCATTTAATGTTGTTATTCATTTATAGTTTAAATGAATGAAATCCTTAATTAATCTCTGAGGTTTAGGAATGATTAACACAAAAAAATGCAAATGACATTGTTTGATATCTCAGAGCAACGTTTCGGTGAATAAAAAAATATTCAATTAAAACAGATTTAAAATATCACTTTGTTGGCTCCATCGCTATTTATTCTACACTAATATGCGTTCTAAATGCCCGCTGTTCAAACTAATAATATTAATTAGTTTTAAATTAAGAAATGATTGTTAATGACTAGGTGAAGCAATTATTTCATAAAAAGAACATAACAGTAAAATATTTTTGATTTCTTAATATTTTACTATGATAAAATATATTTTACTAATTCTACATGTTTTTAAAATGTAAAATTATGACCATACTTTTTGTCTTACATTAAACAAAAATAATTCGATAATTACATTTGTGCATAATCAGGACACTTTATTGTTCTCTAAACAACTCAACATTTGATAAATAATTAAATATAATTCAATAAGTAATTAAAATTATGATAATAAAATGTTAATTATAGTTTTTAACCTTTTTCAATTGAAAATGTATAAAATTGTTCTAAGAATTAAGGATGATTCAGAGTCACAAGGAAATCGAATAGTATACATGTATCACCAGTAAAATGACTATACACAACTCCAAAATTCATATTCAAATTGAAGGAAGCCACCAGATGATACAAATAGTACATCACAATGACGAGAATGTAAGAGAGTGATGTATAAAGAATACAGTCAAAGAAGTAAAACTGTTTGCAAGCGCTTAATGCGCCTTTCAGTGCAATAATCGTGAAACAAAGGACGCACTTAGATGATTTTTTACTAGGTAGAATTATCAACAGTCTGGAATGTAAGCCTACCCAGCTGGAAGTATCCGAGGAACTTGGAATCACCCACAGTGTCATATCCAGGCTTTGACAATGACTCAAAGATGATGGTAATGTGATTAGACGTTACACCACCGGTCGCCTCCGAATAACAATGCCAAATGAACACGGGTATTTGGCAAGTACTGTCAAAGAAACAGACAACATCAGACCTGTCTCGCCTGCTCTCTCCGGTCACTGGAAAGACAGCTTCAAAGCAGACCGTGTACCGACGCTTAAGACAGATTGATCTATAGGCTCATAGGCCTGTCAGATGTGTTCTACTTACTACAAATCCCTATTACCTCGGTTAGCATGGAGTAGGGAGCATTCATTGTGAGCACCGCAACAGTGGGCTTGTTTGATGTTTCCCGACGAGTCCAGGCTTAGCTCGCAGTCTGATTGCTGCCGGATTTCATATGGAGACCGCCAGGTACCATTTACATCCAACAGAACATCATTGGACGACACCGTTACGATGGAGGGAGATTGCTCACTAGGGGAGGAATTATTCTGCGTTCCAGTCCTGACTTGCACGTTCTAATTGGAACCATGACAAGCCAAATCTATAGGTATACGTCATTCTGGAACAACATTATGTTTGTTTTAGAGTGCCATGGGTGCTTATGAATGGCAATGTCCTTGCAAAAATCGTAAATGAATGCCTTCAGTGGGAAGATAACACCCCTATGGACCGGCCTGTATTCTTACTGGACTTAAATCCAGTAATGCATATGTGGGATATGCTTGATCGATGAGTTGCAGCTTGTTAACCACCTCCTGCATGTCTTTTCAGAGGAGCATTGCTTGATGAGTGATGTAATATTCCAAGATCAGATCGATAATTTGATACTGAACATACCTGTATTGCCTTTTTTGAGATTCATATTATATGTTAACCATCTTTCTAGTCATGTAAATATTTGTTTTTAATAGTTTTTTTTGGTCCAGGGATCAAAAATATTTTCTATTAATGATATCAAACATATAGCATTTTTTGTTGCTCTTTACCTTCTGTTTAATAAATAGGATTTACAAATAAGTCACCTTTATTTGGCTTCTGACTCTCCCTTTTCCTGAACTTGCATTATTTTTAATTTATGGACCTGAGTGTATTCTGATAAATAATGCAGTTGACAGTTTAAATTTTTTGATGAAAAGAATGAATGAATGATAAATGAATGATAAAGAATGAATGAATGATAAATTCTAAATAAGCAGTCTAAGTTTTCTTTAGATGTAGGATTCATCTCTGAGAAACGGCACTAACTCTTCTAATAATGAAATGAATGCTTCCTTTCCTCAACAGTGCCAAAAAATTTCTAAAGAGAATTTAACTTTTATCTTTTGATGTAAACAACTCTAAAGAATTCACTTTAGCGAAAATTGCTTATTTGAGACATTTAAATTATAATAAAATGGAGCAAGTTGTTCCGGAATTTAAAAAGCATATTGAAAATATGCTATACATTAATTAAGAAATTCTTCCCTCTACAATATTATGATTCTAAACGTTATAAGCAAAATGCACCAGATTATTTCATTTTTAAAAGTATTAATTTGATATTTTCATCCATGTTTAAAGTTTTGCATTAATTTATTTAACTTTTTGCCATTTAATTTAAAATATATTTATTTTTTAGCAGGAAAATAGCTTGAAGAAAACTTGATAATCGCACTTTGAAAGAGTAATTGTCATTTAGTTTAATGATTTATTTTTGTTTCTGTTATTTTGCGCATGAGTGTGCAAAAAGAAAACTAAATTTTAAATGTACATATTTTTAAACTTCAGATACCATAAAAGTATAAGAAATTCATTGAAATTAGATGAATTAACAATTAATTCCTAAACTACTGCCGATATCTTTTGCTATTATTTTCCCTTAAACAACTTCTTAATGATAGAAATAAAGGGACGTGATGTACTTGCAAAGAATCAATGAAATTAAGGATTAAAATACATACAAACAATTCAGTTTTAAAAAGTTAACTTGTCTTACATATTATGACTATTTTTCCTTTCATTGTAATAAGAGCTTAAAGAAATGAATAATCATTATTCATGATATATCATTAAGATTAAATTTAAAACAAAAATAACGCTAAACTGGTAAAAGCAAGTAAAAAATTCTTCAACCAATAATATCTGAAGGCCCATAATATTTATTTTTTGACCATAAATTTTGGAGACATCAAAATCTTTTAACCAAATCACCCCATCCTTTGGTAACGGAGTTTTTTAATCATGTTTTCATAAGATAAAATATTAAATCTACCATCTCAAATTTCAAGTTATTATGTGAGAGCATTATTATTTGTTTGTCATTATTTGTCTTAATTTAAGTCATTAAGTCATTACCGGTTTAAAAGTCACGAATTTTCTCCATAGGGCTCTATCAAAACCTTGACTCTCTTTAGGATATATATCATGATAATTTTTTTAACTTTCATTTTCAATTTTTCTAGCTGGCAAACAATTTTTGCTGCTCGAACGGTTTTCAGATGAAATAATTGCTATGATGTCATAGTTCTAGGTCAACCTTTTAAAAACGCATCTTCTGTGAAGAAGCATGCGTAATAATACAGCCATACTCCTAAAATCAGATCAAACTTTTAAAAACGCGTCTGCATTCAAAGACGCATACATATAAATAACAACGTAGTTCTGATAAAAGGCGGAAAAAATTCTTCAGCAGATAATTTCTGGTGGCTCATAATTTTTATTTTTTGCCCACAAATTTCGGGGACATCAAAACCTTCTAACCAAAGAAACATTATGTTCTCAGATGATAAAAAAATGAACGACAGAAATATTATTTGGTTAAGGGGTTTTAGACTAGACTTTTTTCGTTATTTCATATGCACTTAATATAATTAAATTTTTGAAAGCGCACTGGAATAATGTAATCATTATGCAATAACTACAAGGGCACATGTTATCTCAGAAACTTCAGTGATTTCTCTTTTAGCCAAATGTCTTATTGAATCTCACTTTCTCACAAGTTTTCAACTTGGGAAATCTCTAAGTAAGTCATGAGATTGAAATGCCAGAAAGAAACATAAATATTTAATCTTTTCATCTAAGAGTTTTTGCATCTTAATTTAATCTGCGATGCCACTTTTTTATGTGTTTTAACTTTTATTTCTTTATTTGTCTATTCAAATTTATCCAGAAATGAAACAACACTTGCATTACGTAATAGAAAACATTCTTTGGTTTTATTCTTACTTCTTTCTAAATAGAAAAAGTGAAGAATTTTTTTTTTAAAAAAAATACACTCCACAGTGGAAACTCCTCTGAGGTAGCTAAGATATGAAAGACTTTCCATTACATGATGGAGTGTTTTTTTTTTTTTCAAATTGAATCTTATCTCTTAAAAATGTGTTTCTTTTCTTATTATTTTGTTTTTATAAATTTCAAAATTAGATTTTTACAAGTTCTTTTGTCATAATGCGTACTTTCAATCCTTTTATTAATGTTTTATATAACCGGAGTTTTATAAATAATTAATTCAAAGTCGTTACAAATTTCATTTCACATTATACTCAGAATATTAAGCTGGGTATTATTTTAATCTCTTATTTTCCTTTCAAAAAATAGCATGTAAGAAGGCAGCGTATGAATTTTAAAAGAAAAAAAATATTTCAAATTGTTTTATATTAAATATAATTTCATATTATTTTTATTTCTACAAAAAAATTATCGAAAGAAAATTTCTTAAGCGACCCACGCATCTGGGAAATAACCATTTCTCATTTCACGATAACAATAATAGTGAAACTCGAAATGAATGAAAATAATGAAAACTAATTAATATAATTTAAATGTAAAAAATTTATCTTTTAATATGAAACTGAAAGGTACCTTATGATGATGATATCGAATTCTTTTGAATAGTTTTTTTTTCATTTACGAATTTAAGAAAACATGCCTGAAGGAAAGAATATTCATTTTGATAAGGGAGAAAGAATCCCATAATTAATTACTTTTATATCTCCTTTATTGATCTTTTTCTAAAAAAATGTTTGCAATTAAAAAAAAAAATTAATGAAATTTTTTTACTTCTATTAGCTGACTCACCATGCATGAATTCGTCGAAAAATTAAAAAAAAGAACGATATGAAAGTCTTTATGTATTTAGCAAGAAATTATGAATTTCAGAAAATATGAAATATTATTTTTCTTGACTCATATTCTCGATGTATAATTTATCTTCTAAATATTCAGATTTAAAAAAGTCGAATTTTAATATTAATTTAAATTTGGAATTGTTAATTTTAATATTACTAGTGTATGTTATAATACCAATGCTCTAAGTTATTTTTTAAATTTTTTAATTAACTATTGCTGCTATTCAAAGTTATAATATTATTCCCATGCATTAATTGTGTCTATAAAATGCATGTTTTTTTTATGCATTTAGACTAAATATAAATATATCCATTAGAAAAAACTAAATATGGCGTATTATAAATAAACTTTTTATACCGATTTTATTGATAACATTTTTCAATTGTTTACTGCTTAATTTATTATTATATTAGATAAAAATAAATTACATAATAGAAATATGCAGTCTTTATTAGCAATAAAATGTATATTTCTATATTCTTCGATTGGTCGAATAAATGCAATGAATATACCATGAAAAAAAGACAATAAACGAAAATTAATTTAAAATTTCATATATTTTATTTAAGAAAATCAAGGATTAGTTAGATTTATATAAAACACGTGAGATTCTCATTAACATTTTTGGTCAAAAGTTAATTTTTAAGCTATTATACTTCGATGTGTATTAAATTGTGTATATTCAAAAGGCTATTTTTCGGATAATGAATGCAAATTATACTTTTTGCTGGAATTGAACAAAATTAATAGAGACATATAAAAAAAATATGATTTTTCGTGAATACCCATAACTTTTAATTAAATAAAAGTTTTGTAATGTTTTTAAAAATATATTTTATATGTAAAGGAATTTTAATGCGTAATCTTGTTAATTATCATAATTCAAATATTTTATCATAAGGATAAATACAAAATTAAGAAAATACGTTTAAATTCTTTAAAGTATTTCTTAGAAAAGTTTAAGCATTTAAAGTAATTTAAAAATGAAAAAATCTGTTCCCGTAAAGCAAGCCGTTTCTAATAATCTTTTTATTCCCATTAAAAGTTATTAGCTATTTGATTACAGTAATATTAAATATAGAGAGTACAAAAACAGCAATTTAAATATAAAATTATGAATCTTGGGAAATATCCAAACGTTTGTTAAATTGTAAATAAAAAAATAGCTTTTTATTTTCGAGAAATTAACAGAAATATATTGTCAACCTACTTTATTACTTAATTGTTTATAATTCAGATATATATACTTAAGTAAATATATAATATAAGATACTGGTCACTATTCAGTACATAATAATTTGTGAAAACTGTTCAAATGATTTCTGCATGATACATTTTTGTAAAATCATTTGTGAAAGTCTTTATTCAAAAATTAACCCTGATAACGCTGTAAAATTTGAAAACATGAACAAATATTAAGAAATACGAACATTGGATGTGATGAATATTCAATGAATCAATGGCGAACTATCGCAATTTTTTTTCCTTTGAAAGAATTGCGTTAACTTCACACACTACAATTTTCATACTTCAGCATACTAAATATCAATATCACAAATACTTTATTCCATATGTAAATCAAAATGTTAAATATATATATATATATAGTATTTGTTTTTATTACGTTTTATTATGATCTAGTCCCTTAAAAGACTGATCATAATTAAATCATAAATTACAGTATTAAAATTTCCCAAATGCGTAATTAATTAATTCAACTACACCCTTTCCAATTTCCACCCTTTTCTTGTTTCCAAATTCTGTAGTTCCAACAATGTAGGAAGAAGTGCACATTTCTCTACTAATAAATGGAAATGGAAAGAACATTTTCCTTTTTTGGGGTAAAATTTTAAATCAAATGGATGAATCTTGATTGTTTTTAAAAATTGTAATTGCTGATCATTTAAACATATTTTTTATAATTGTATATACATTCATTTAGATATTAATTTCTACTTTTTCTCCAATATCCAACTTGCTTGAATACTATGGACATTCAATCGATAAGAATTGTAATAAGTATGTACCATGTTTCAACAGGCAGCAACTATTATTGTTGTCAACAGTAGCATAGCTGTTGAAATGCTCAGCAAGTGAAACAATTTAACAGAACAATGAATCCCTTCTCTGTTGCTTTCTGCTAAAATTCATTCTCTCTTTTGCAACCGAACGTATTGCGACTTTTATTTTTACTGAGTAACGATGCTTAGTGCTGTTTTTGCGAATTTCGATGAGGCTTCGGCCATCATTGTGTTCCTCGTCCTCGTGACGATCTGGGAAATACTAGAATATTTCCTCTACCCCGACACACCACCTGTTGGGGATGTTGACGTGGATCTTGTTTCAGATCCTCAAACGGATATACCAACTGATCCGTCTGTCCAACCAGTCGCTGTCGTGCGATCTTACACAGTGTTTAAGATCTGCCAGGCCCTGGAGCTGCCCGCTGAACTGGCGCCCGTCCCAGTTCAGAAGCCCGAGGCTCCACTTGTGAAATCGCTTGCGATTTACAAGATGTACCGTGCACTGGATCTGCCCGCACGTTTGGCTCCGATGGCGACTCCGGTCGTTGAGTCCTTCGCAGTCTACCAACTCTGCGTGGCCCTCGACCTGCCGGCTGAGTTCCGTCCCCGGCAGCATGCAGTATAAAAGTATAACTGTCTTCAGCTGCCGGATAATGTTGAAAACTGTCTTCTTCGGTTGCAAGATGCTGCACTAAGAACTGACATCGGCGCCTATGATGCGGTTTCAAAAGACTGTCATCGATTGCAAAATGCTGTCTCACAGACTGTCGTCACTTGAGAGATGCTGTCTTGGAACCAATGCGCAAATGCAGCGATGAAGGGAGGGTTGGCGGGCGGGGAACGAGAGTAGCCCACCTCCACGTGGTGTTCCCTGGGCAACGGTGCAGTTCTCTTAAACTGCAACGGCTAAGAGGCTACTCAAAAATAAATGTAAATAAAAAATGTTTGTTTAATCTAACAAAAAATGTAAGCATTATTTCTTTTATTTAAATACATGCATTTTCATGTGATAAAAATTAATTTCCTTCATTAAATATTGCGACTCAAATCGTATATATTAATGATATATTTCTGCTGAACTTTAAAGCTCATGCAATTTACTAATTTCTTGCAGAATTTTGTTTAGAGAAATGAGACTTGTCTGAGTAGAAAATTAACCATAGAAAACCAAGTTTTGAAAATAATTATTACTTATCAACCATCTTTAATTATTAAAATCTAACTGTTCATGAAGACAATTAATTTGCAATTAACCCTTTTTAAGGCTGTGGTAAATATCTTACCACCGTCTTAAAATACTTTTCAAATATTGTAGCTCCATACTAACCAGAAATGGACAAAAGTGTCATATTCAACATGTAATGTTACTTTGTGTTCAGCTCCTTGTTATATTGTTTCACCAGAATAGTTTAAAATAATACATTTGGTAATTTACTTTACATTTGGATTTTCTACCACTTATTTCATGTGTAATTAATACATTTTAAATTTTGAAATAACTAATGATAAATATTTTTACAAAAATCATATTTACTTGTGAAATTATTTATATTTCATATTTATCAATTGAATAAGTCAGTAAAATGTCATTACTTGTTTTGGACGGTGGAAAATATGTGTTTCCACCCCTGTAACATGCAGCCACAACAACAACATTTTAACAAAAATACTTTTTTTGGTTATAAATGAGCTTATTTTTTCCAAATATAACGTAAAATGAAAATTTTGAAAGAAAACAGCTTGTGCCCGTTAAAGGGTTAAAATAACGTATAAGTATTTGTAGCCTCCAATACATAGTTTATGGTAAATAAAGGATCATTAAATCGTTTATTTTATCTTCGTTTTATATAAAAAGGGATCAATAAAAACAACCGATATGTATTATTATAAAATATTTTACACCATTTTTTTAAATAAAATGTGAATTAAAAACATTTTAAAAACATTTCTAAATTACGAGAATCTATAATTAATAGTTTTTATAAATCAGTGGAGTGTTCAAATCTAAATTTACTGCTCAAAATTCTTGTTAATGAAGACAATTTTATATAATATTTATGAATGATGCATTTCTTTGATTTTTAACTATTTGATTCATAACTAGGAAATAAAATATTCTAAATAGGGAAAATTTGTTTATTTCTGATTTTGTTTCCTGTTATGGTGTAGAAAATAAGTAAAAAAACAAATAATAAAAAGAGAAAATGAAATCCCAAAATAATGCCACTCTTTTCCTGCAAGCCCCTATTTGTTCATCCAATTATTTTCAGCTTGGTAAATATTTATTTTACACAAACTAGAAAGAAATTTTTCTTTGCATAAATTATGTAAAGAAAAAAAATGTATAATCCAACCGTACGCCTTTATAAACCAAAACTTGATTGTAGCGGTTTTGTCAGAAACAAAATTCAAATTTTTCTCAAACAATTCAAGAAAATGAAAACAAATTAAGCATATTATTATATTATAAATAAACAGTATTTTAAGGAACAAATCTCACATTTAAACAAAAGAAAGGAGGATTTTGTTTCACGATAATTAAGAATAGACAATCTAATGAAAAATTTCTAAATTATTTTACTATTTTGCATTAACATTTGCTCTTTTGAAGCTCTAAACTTTTAAAAGAAAGTTAATTCTTCATTTTCATTTTCATTAAATACTTTTCTCAGAAATGAGTTAGAATATTTTCCGAAGAAGTGATTTTTTTTCTAGATCATGTGTCTTCAGCATGAGTCTAAAAAGAATACAATTCAATTATGTTCTGAAATAGTTATAGTGAAACTAATACTAAAGTAAGCAGTATTCTCATGAGATTAGACCATTCTCTTCTTCTTGAATACAGCAGACCACCCCACAATTCTCTACTAACAAATCAAGCAAGATAAGCGATGCTAAAGCTTAAGATTTTAAATTCAAAGATGATGAATGTAACAATAATATTTCTTAAAAGGAATAGCTGCATTAAAATCCTCTCTGTTGAATAAATCTATAATGCTATTATAAATGTGAAGTTCGGATGGATGAATGGTTGAAAAATGGATGGCTGATGTTTCTCAATCACGCTAGAACGGCTGAACGAACTTGGATGAAATTTAGAACAGAGATAGATTATAGTATATAGAAGAACATAGGCTAATTTTTATTCCGTTTAATTCGGTTGTTAATTTTTTATTAATTAAAAACTTACTTCCCCGGCAAAAGTCTTCATATCTTCACCGCTAAATAGGTAAAATTGGAAATTGTTTTTTCTCACGCTAATGAGGTTAGACTTAACCACTTAACTGTTTTATTTTCTTTACTATCTAATAAGATAACACTTCTATTTTGGAAATATTTTCATATTTTGATTCAAATGGAAATCCATTGAATACTGGAAATATCTATGTATTCGAAGTAATTTTAATATTGAATTATAATCGTTATGGATGGTTTATTTTTTGCTTACAGTCATCAAAATTCGATAAATCGATGCACGTATGGCAATCGTGCAAAACAGTTAAGAGGTTAACATGTATCAGACAATTGTTTCAAATGATTCTATTTATTTTCTTAGAGCTTAATGCATCTGTAATTAATATAAATATTAATCGATGTTTTGGATTCATTTTGAAGTACTTTTGAATAAAAATAAAGATATTTTTCTGTTAACCTAGCGCAAGCAAAAAATTGTCATAGAATTGAGGTGGAATGCTACACTATTTGGCGATTTTTCACTTGGACCCAGCTAGGGCCATATAGAATATAATAAAGGAAATCAAAATTTTCTTATCCGTATTACAAAACCTAGAGCAGAAAAGTCGTGCATTTGGTCCCAATTGGAGTTTAATTGGCATGAGCAATTTGTTATTGACTTGATTTTGTTTTGGCCAGAGTAATCAGCAAAACAATTTTGAATAATAGATTTGCTGTTTTGTTTTATTTCTGGTACATACTGTAAACAAATTGGTTTTAGGTTAGTTGTGTGGGCTGAGCTGATATACAGCCATTTGATACTTTGCAAGGTTTGTTATA
>JAOUZG010051192.1:1695141-1723312 GCA_026289955.1 Argiope argentata
GTGTGTGTGTGTGTGTGTGTGTGTGTGTGTGTGTGTGTGTGACAGAACAGTGACTGTAACGATAAATGACTTTTAATATAATACGAGTTACATAATTTTATTATAAACTTCAAAATATTTAACAATTAGCAAGTAAATGACATATATAAGTTATATACACAATACAGTATAATTATATTTAAAAAATACATTTCTTAACATAATAATGTGCAATCTTCAAGCTATAATTACTTTCCGTAATGAACAAGTTTTTAAACAAGAGGTATTATTATGTTGCATATTATTTTAATTGAAAATTTATTTTATTAAATATTATGTCTCAAAATTCTCAGAAACTCGTATAATATTTCAAAATTAGCAGCTTGTATTAAATAAAAAGAAAATTCTGAAAAATTCCCCAATTTGCAAACATGTTTAGCACAAGAAGACACTTATAGCTTAAAACAACTCAATAAAGAATTATTCAAACAAATTCTAATTTACAACTATGTTAATTAACTGGTCGTTTTCGAAATAAAAATTGAACTTAAAACAGTAATATTTTTTCTTTGTATATAATGTTTCTTTTTTGTTATATTTTTATTTTTGAAACTTTGAAATGTTGCCGAAACATTTGAATAAGTACCATAAATAATTTCAATATATGAAATAATTTATTTAAATGTTTCATCGTATTTTGCAGTTTTGTAAATAAAAAATAAATATTATTTTTATATCTCTAGGTAACAGCTTTGAAATGTTTTAATGAAAATGAATATTTTAAATGAAGGGAAAATATATGAAGTAATTTAGATGAATTTAAGATTTGGAATTTTTATTTTGTTTAGAAAAATCAATAAAAAGCTAGAATTATCAATGAAAAGCTATAATTTCATTTATTTATCTATGAAAAAAAATGCATTGTATTTTTTAAATTATTTGTAAAGAAATCTTAAGCATTTAAAGTTTTGTTTAATTAAAAATAATTCTATTTGAACTATTTGTTATATTTCTTAATTATAAAACACCAAAATCTAATTTATACCTAATTTAACAAGTAAAGTGATAGATTTATTTTAATTGACGTATGAAATTTATTTTCATTACGGCTGGTCGTTCAATACCTTACAGTCTTAGGGAAAAATTATCTAAGGGAAAATAAAATAGTAGATATTACGGTTTACATTTCAAAATATCTTAACATTTTATTATAAATTTGCAATTTCTCAAAGATAAATTGCTTTAGTTTACGTATGTATTAATATTCTGACCAGAGCGCGAATTCTATGGATTTTTGAAGAATATTTTTTATTTCATAGTTTTTAATTTTTTTTACATTATGCCCCCCCCCCCAAAATTAGATAAGTATTAAATTTAAAAAAGTTGAAATCAATGCATAAATATTATAAACAAACTTCTCTTATTTATTTCAGGCTATTTAAATAATTAAAAAAAATAAAAGTAATGTTAAACATTGTCTAAATTATTTAAAAATGTAGGAAACGATAGAAAGAATTTTTTATATATATTTCTCAAGATTTTATAGCATAAAATATACATAATATTAATAAAAGAGATTTCAAGTCATGGCTTATAAAAATAATTCTTGTAATTCTTTTTTCGTGTAACTAACCTCATTTAAGTAATCATAGAATTTTCAAAGAAATGTATCAATAAGAAAATGCATTTTACTATTTATTGACTTTCTAATTTATTTGATTTTTAACTGATATATTTTTATTAGATTTCAGGAAAATTGTTTTTGCCTAGTAATAAAACAGTTTTGTATATTATAGATTATAATTCTCTGAACTGATGATAATGTCTTTTATTTGTTGTTTAATGTGAATAAACAATAATTTTCAAAAGACAATTTTTAAATTCTTACTCTTTTTAGTAACATTTCTTTCACTTTAATACTAGTAAAATTATTCTAACAGAAAAAAAATGTCAAAACTTGAAAATGTTTAATTCATTTACTCGCTTAAAAAGAGATTAAAAAATAACATTTATGATGTTTTAATAAGGCCAGATAAGGGGGGAGATACTAGAAGAAGGAGGGAGGAAGTATATCAGTTGATGAGATTTTTATTTACAAAATAAACATTCACTTACGAATATGACAATTTTAATCAGAAAAAGAAAATTCTATGCATTTGCTACTTTATATTGAAGAGTTTATAATGTTTCTAAAATAATATAAAATAAAATTTTCTAAGAGCTGTGTTAAAATTTTATTATACTCTTAAATAAATATTTACAAAAAGATAAGTTATAATAGTTGGAAACTAATTCTATACCTCAAAATCATATATATTTTTTAACCAGGCAATGTTTTATTTCTTAGATGTTTAGTTTCTAATAGCCATTTCTATTCTTTTCTAAACCCATTTCTAACCATTTTCTATTCAATTTAGTAAATATAAAAGGGGAAGAAAAAAGAAAAGGTTTTAAATAAAAGATATATTTAAAAAAAAATTTCGTGCCAAGGAAAGATGATTTTATAAAAGAGACTCAAAGAAAATGATTTTAAACCTCTTCATCTAGTCGGAAAAATAAACAAACTTTTCAGATTGCTGGAACCGAAAATCTTGATTCTCTTAACTCTTTGAAATTCAGAAGCATCCGGGTTTTAAAAAATCAAAAATATTCTTCATTTTACTTTCAAATTATTTCAAGTCTTCTTATCACGTATAATTTTGCCTTCTCATATTCTACAATGATGTTACTGAAAATCTTTTGAATATGTTCTTTATTTTTTCAAAGAGTTTAATATTATATCAGTTCTATATTTTTTATAACATTATTATATTTTTGGGAAAGCAAAGGGCTTCAATCACAGATTAGTCGAAAGTAAATTATTATTAAGCAAAAAATTATTAAATTAAACATTTTAAATAAAATGGTTCGAAAAAGTTAGAAAATAGAAAATGTTTGCAAAAAAATATATTTTAGAATCAAAATTTTTATAATAGTTTTTCTAAGATATATTAAAAAATAAGATATAATTCATTGAATTAACTTTCTTTTTACTGATAATACTTCTGCTTCCAGAACTGCAAAAAATTTAAATTTTTAAAAAATAATCAAATTTTTCTTTATAAATAGTTTTACAATAACAGGTTGCTTATTTGTAAATTTTTTGATTATTTGAAATAAAATCTTTATTAATAAGTATAGAAAAGTAATATAAAATGTAATATTAATTGTATGTTGGTTTCATATATATTATTTTTTAAATTTTTTCTTTCATTTACGCTCGCTTAGAGTTCTGTATTTATATATCTGATCAATAAGTGTTGAAATCCGATTTTTTTTCCTTTAGTGAAATATATAGAAGACATGGAAAAACAAAGGTAAAAGTTTAAAATAATTCAAATAGTATAAATATGTTTAAATAAGTCTGATATCGTAGCTCTAAAATTTGAAAATATATAATGAATATTTAGGACCAGAGATTAGTTTTAAAAAAATTAAAAAGTTAATCCAACTCTGTGTATTTTTAGTTCAAAACATAGTACTATTATAATGTTTTACTACAAGGATAACGAATATCTAAAATGATGCAATAATGCAAAAGGCATCAATTTATTGATTAAAATTTATTCAATCTCCCTTAAAGAAAAAATATTCTTCTGTGATAATATATTTCTGCCAATCTTTTTTCCCAATCATAAAATTTTGCCTTAAAGTCTTTTTTGTGAAAACTATTTTGAGTAGACAATTTAAACAGTGGAAATGAAATTTTATACAGAACCATATTAGGCGAATATTGAAATTATAGAACCACATGTGTTAAATATTTACTTACCATTTCACGAATAACAATTTTTTTTTGGTTATTAAAATTAACTCATGATATTTAAGTTAATTCTTTATACAAATTATTGAATGAAAACAGCATAATATACTCAAGATATATTTTTTATCGACTGTCAAGTAAGTCAATTCGGAAAAAATTGATAATGCAAATCAAATGGCAATCAACAAGACATTTAAAATCACATTGGGTGGTTTTTTTTTGTATTTGGAAAGGGTTCTTTTGTGATCTTATGTCACTTTTTTTATTCATTGCACAGTGAACAGATGGAATAAAAACAACAATAACATAAAAAAATTATTGCTTCAAATGAAATATTTTTGAGTGGATAAAATTAAAAAAAAAGTCTCTCATTAATGTTTATTTGATAATCAAGTTACGGTTTTCTTTATATTGTTATCATGAATTTATTCATAATAATGGTTATGGCAAAAATGGATTAACTATTTCTCTATTGTTTTTTTTTTGAAATATTGCAATTAAAAATCAACGAATATTGTTGCTGTAAATGGCATACAAAATACCTTCAATAATTTAACAACTGTTTAAAAAAACGAAAACAACAAATAATAATAATTTAATTAATAAGATATATATATATATTTGAAGAGGTATACAATATTATTATCTAAGTTAACATTCTTTTCAAACACACTATATATAAATTTAAAAATATATTAAGATTAAGATTAATTAAAAATATTTATGAAAAATTTTCATTTACGACATGAAGAATACTAAAAAACACTTTACTGTAGGTACATGTTAACGAAATTCTAATGTGTTAACGTGTTATCCTTTTTACCCGAATACCGTCTTATGGAAATACCGGTGGAAATAAACATACTTAAATTGCATAATTATACAATTTCTCAGTTTTGATTTCATTAAGGTGTTTTCAAAAAAGATGATTAAAAAATACTGGAGAATTAAAAAAAAAAATCCTAAGAAAATAATATTCTTGATAAGAATTTCTAATAAATTTTAAGACGAGAAAGTAATTTTTTCTTTCCCAATAAAAGAGTAATATTTTCTTTTTTTTAAAATAGAATTAGAAGAAAAACTTCATTTAAGACTTCAAAAAAACTTAAAGCGATAAAAGTAATAATACAAATGCTTTAAGATATTTAGTAACAAATGTCGCTAAATAATCATTGCGATTAAAGATTTTACATTCAGTATAATAAAAGTCCAAATTGTTTTCAAAATTACAGCAAAAGTAGAGCAGCATTTGAATATCTATATATTTTAACGATAATACAATATTTTATATGACTGTTTTAGTGCAAGCCAAATGGAAAGTATTTTATTTAAAATTAAAACATCAAATACATTGAAAATAAAATTTAAGGAAAATGCTAATTTTGCGTTAATGAAATAAAATAGCCTTTGGTCTTTATCTAATTTTGGAATCACGATATCATTTCTCTAAATTAAACTTCATGAAAATTTGTTGTTCAAAAGACAATTCTTTATTGCAAAATGCCTTTAAAATTACGTTATGCCTTCGAACTCTCCTTTCATTAGAAATAGAATTGAGAAACATGTTGATTTACCACAATTCTAACACTCGTTTAGGCGTCATTAATATTCTAACTCTGCTTTTAAAGAAATCTCTAAATGAATTTATCGAGTTTTAACTATTACTTTTTCAAAAGAACAAAATTTACTCAATTTTTGAATGTATTTGCTAATTATCCAAATGTAATTTTATCTAAAACCCATTAGGGTTGCAAGTGAATGATTTCAAAGGCATTCGCAAATAACAAACAAAATATTTTACCTAATTACCATTAGCTCTGTTTCAGTAATAATATATCATACGTGTATGTCTGCTTTATACCTTTATGTACCATCGTTAACCATTAGGAAGGCAACACCTTAAGCCTTAGGGTGATATGATAAATGCATATAACTTAAAAGCTTTAATTTTCCAGAACTGAAATGAATTGAGTTCTTGGTGGCTTTTGCTTCATTTCATTTCCTTTAAATAAAATGACAGTTGCAGATGGTGTTGACATCTATTTTCCTGTTATTTCACATTGAATTATTTGAATCCTTATATTTAAAACTTGAGATAAACAATATCATTTTCATTTAATTTGTGCATAATTTTTATAAGTGTTTTTATGTCTTCAAATATTGTTAATGCTAAATTTAGTTATCAAGAGAAAGGACATGGTTCAATCATGAAAGACATAGCAGATTGAATACTATATTTTTAAATTAAATTGAATGAACTTGAATTAAATAACATATTTAAAAATATTGATTAATCTTAATTATTGGTATAATAAACATATTAAAGTCAGACGATGAACTGAGACAGTTTTAATTTTATCATTTACAGTTTTTTACCCAGGTTGCACATCATGTAGCGTAATATTGTACAATATTGTGTGACATTATATTAAACAATATTCCACGATATTAAGTAATACTGCGAATATTCATAAATATTGTACAATATTTGAGTGCTCCTAGGGTAAAATGTTTACATTTAAATTCACATTACTATCTGAAAGATAAACATCAAGGAAATGTAAACTTTAATTATACATTACGAATAATTTGGTTATAGGATTCCTATCCTTTTTTCCCTCCTTTCTATTAAAAGGTTGCAGATTTTGACTGCAATAAAAAATAATTTCATATCGTACTTTTTTACCAATTCGAATTTACGTCGCAGTAATTTTCTTGCAGGAAAACAGAATTGAATCCTTACGCTCGTAAAAGTAGCATTCGTGAATTATTTTTCATCCTTTAGATTCTATCAAAACTTTCCAAGTTCAGGTTTCTAATGGAACAAGACGTTTTGAAATCACAGGTTGATATTTTAAACACATGGCTGACATGAACAAATTTTGGATGACAGAATCATCAAGAGAGCAAGGAAATTCCCGATCTTCTGTTTTGAGTTCTAGTACCTGCCTTTATTTTGATTGTCTTCTGTACAATATGTTGTTGTTATTTATGACACTTGTAGTGAACAAGCCTCCTCTGATTATATCAACACATTTTAAGCCGAAAGGATTGTATCTTGTTTCAAGTAGTGCCAACTAGGGCCAAGAGTACGACTTAGCTACACACTTACCTTATTTACTTGTGCAGCCCTTTTTTGAAACGGGAGGCATTCACACATCTCACAGATAGCACACAGAAGAGCAACCATGCCCGAACCGGGACTCCCAGAATACGAGGAGGACGCGCTACTTCTGTGCCAGAAAGCCGGCTCCTGCACAATATAAACTATCATAATCAATGTCTGCAGTCTTCGTTATTTTCTTTCGATTAATGATAAAATAACCAGTCTTCTAAGGACATGCATATCCATTATGAAGGAGAATGTCTACTCCCAAAAATTCCTGATATAAGCTGAGATTAGTTCGTTATTAAAGCCATTAATGCCGGGTTTACAGTAGGCAGTTCATGCGTAGAAAGTAGTAGTCAGTAGTCAGTTCATGCGTAGAAAGGGTCTGAGTTATGTTCGCCGTAATTTCATAAGGTAGATTTAAACATTCCATTTTGTATATAACTTGTCATTTTAGTATCCCTCAATATTTTTCAACTCTTACTGTATAAAATGATGGGTATTTACGCGCAAAAAACATGGTGAAATAAAAGTAAAAAGCTAACATACTTAAATTTGGAAAAACTATAAAAAATGACAGATACAATGAAAAAAATATGAAATCTCACATCAGACCGAAAAAAGAGCAAATATGTCGAAAAAATGGCCAAAAAGTCTTAATTCTACTAATGCATGCTCAGTAAGAAACCAATAAGATGCAAAGACATGTTGTGGAACAATTACTTGGCATGAGCATAACAGCATTTTTCAGCTATTCTATACATGCACTGTCTACTAGCCGTCATGAAACACACCGGTATTCGAAACATCGAATACGTGAGGTACATGTCCAATTTAACATAAGATTCGTATCTGCTACTGTTCCTCTGGAACCATTTCATCAATGCTGAATTATAACGGGATTGTGGATCCTGCTTTTTCACAAAGACCATGTCACATGAAAAGATATTTCTAACCCATCAATTCTGTACAGTTACGATTAGTTTTTGCAATTTCTCAAAATAATGATTGGTGATCAATTACCTCAAACGCATTAACTTCCTCATCATTTCTTTAACTGGAAGGGGGGACAGTGTCTGAGACTGCTAAGGATGGACTTTCGGTCATTCCTATACTATTTTTAGTTCAATTAATGGATTGACCCTATATCTTTGTGTTTCGTGACCTTTACTAAATGTGAATTTATTCAACCGGGTTCAAAGAAAATTTTTGAAAATAGCTAGCTATTTTCCGAGGTGAGCCGCTATTATTTTCAATCGCTAATCCTTTTATAGCTAGTGATTCAGCTATTTCTTTGTTCTACGTCTGTGAGATTCCACTCCTTTTTAGCTTTCTAGTAATAACAGATGGCTATAAAACTTTGTCCTAGAAATGTCATGAAACCTAACTGATCCTCGTTATGAAGCAGAGTTCCAGAGACTTTTAAGTGAAGCAGAAAGTGATTATAGTGATAAGAATAATTCGTAGTATGATAAGAATTTTAGTGATAAGAGTAATCAGGAAGACTTTTTCGATGCTAGTTCACATTGGACTTATTCTGATATGTACATTAGAGTATAATTAAATTTTCTAGTAGCAATGCATTTGGAAACATTTCTAAAATATAATAATACAACTGGAGAAATATCTACAGAATTTAAAGGCTGATTTTTATACTTGTTCTTTACCTTACGTTTAAGATGTTCTCAAAATCACTGCTATGAACGTTCACAAGATGATGGTTCGAGAAATGGTGGCAATGAAAAATAAAGTCAATTTTACTTATTGAATTTTAAAAAAATCATTCATGTAATTGTTGAGGCTTCCAACATATTATTTTCTATATACGTTTGTATACTGGCCAAATAAAATTTATTTTAAAAAAACAAGCAGTAAAATGCTTTTTTTTTTCAAAAACATTATTTGTTGTAACATGTTAGAAGAAAATATATGTTCAAACGTAATAATTTTTTAAATAGATAAAATAGATATATTGATAATATATTTTGAAAAATTTCTAAAACATAATGATGCGTCAAGAAAAATACCTTCAGAATATATTGGCAAATTTCCATGCTAATCTTTTTATTAGAATGTAATGTATTTAATTTCAGTGTAAAGATAATGTGGTCTCATAGACCTCATCCCGAAATTTTCCTCTCTAGTATTAAGGAATAATTACCCGTTTTCCAATATAATTTATACGAGAAAATTAATTTGAAAAATAACCGAATCGGGAAAATAATAAATGAATGCTAAATAATGATAAAGGAAAGCCAATAATTTTTTTACTAATGGTGCAAAATTTAGCCAAAGGCAAAGATGATTTTTAGAAATCCTTTATGAAACTTTTCTGTTGATAGAATTTCGAAAATATTTTTGATGGTTCATTTACCTATTTTTAAAATCTTTTTCGTTTTGCTGTCATATATCCACTACACATTGAAAAGAATTCATGCATGAACACACTATTTTTCAATTTTGTGTACTTGACCTTCGTTTTTTTTTAAATTTTTCTTCAGGTTTCTTTTTTTTCCGGACTTATATTTCAGAAGTCCTCCTTTTTGAACAGTTTTCTTTTCCTTGCAGTTTTAAAATTACTTTATTTTATTTTATTTTGCACACTTTTATAGTTAGAAGCATTTGTATATAAATATATATATATTCGTTTGAATTTGAACTTTTTTCATCATAATGAGGATATTTTTCTTCTAAAATTTGTTTTTCCACTTGGAAACATTGCATTCTACAATATAGAAGAAATAGTCTTGGAGGTTTAACTTTAAAAAAATTAAAGCATAGAGTTTAAAAAATTTTTCATGTTAATCAGGGTCGCAAAATATCGTATTTACAAAAAATATTAATTAATAAAAGCGATTACTGATAAAAAGCAATAAAAATTTGAAGTATTATTCAGAATGTATAGGATTAAAAGTTTGCTTTAAAAAAGCAAAGCAGTAATAAGCATTTTTCTTCTTAAAACAATTTTTCTTTGGTTTTCTTAATTTTCTTGATTTTTTAAAACTGAAACTCTCTTGAGTATATGAAAAATTCTTTTAATTTAAATCTACTTATCAAACTTTGAATAAAAGCAAAAAAACATATTTTGATTTCTTCACTACTTTTTTTTCTCGTTATTTTAATACACAAGTTAGATTTTTAGTTTTGTTCTTTAACTTTGTTTTGATCCATTCTTATTTAAAATTCCTGTATTTGCTGAAATTTAATGCGCAAATGTTTAAAAAAACTTTTTTTTACTATACTATGGAACTTTACCTTTCAAAGACAGTCACGTCATATAATAATTTGAAGATGATTTAAACAATATTTTATTTTACAAACAAAGAATGGTATGTTAGAACTTAAGATCTTTTAAAAATCTAAAGTGCTCGGGTCATTGTAGACTTACTGACTTTATAACAATTTCCCCAGATCTATCTGAATTCAAAAGACATATTCAGAAAATGTCCATCTATCTTTATTGAATATAGCTCATAAACGGTTTGAGCTAGACTGGTAAAATTTGGTAAATAATATCTACAACAAATGTAAAGATTCCTGTCGATTGTTGAGTATAATCTGTTTGGAGGAAGTTCGGCTGTTCAAATATAAGTTTACATGATAATTACAAAACAAAAACTATATAGGTGAAATTCAGCACACATCTTTAACATCTATGGTATAGATGTCACTATTTGAGCTAAATCCAACAACAAGTTGTATTTATATCAATCTGGTAATTTCAGAAAGACGTTGAAGCAACTACTTAAATACATAAAATTTGATATAAGATTTTGAGACGAGTGCAGTTTTGTTCATTTTTTCTAAAACACAAATTCGATACTTGGCTACTATTAACGCATACAAGACATTAATCTGCAAAAACTCGATCTCCAGATTAATCTCCAAAATTAATTAAGAGATTAATCTCCAAAAAATGTTAAATTTATTCCAAAAAATAATATTTTTTAACTGCTGCATGCTAACGCCGTTGAGAGTGAACCTTTGATAGTGAACGAGAAAGATTTGGGAAGATTATTCTCACTAGTCTTGTCAAAATTCTTAATATAGAATTTTTAGAAAAACTCATCTTTCCATAAATTATGCCACAGCGTACATTATTTTTCTGTCTTGGATGAATTATAAATATATTTTCTGCAATTTTAAGTATTAATTAAGAATTTAATTTCTTATGCTACTATTATAGAGCCTGAAAATAGTTGTTGCATTATTTATAAATGACTTATGATCATGAAACTATTTCCGATCATACTTTAGTTTTTTTATTAACTCTAATGCTAGCCAATATTCTACAGTAAGAGGGAAGCTTCCTGCTGTTCGTTTGAAATTTTTTTGTTTTTTTATAATTACTTTTTGTTATTCAATAATGAAACAAAATCTGTGCAAAATAAAAAAGGTAAATTATTTTAAAACATATAATTTATTCTTTGAATTTTTCAATATAAATAAATTAAATCATAAAAAATTGATTAACTCTTGAAATTTACCTTAAATCAAGAACCAATGAAAATCATATTTTATGTTGCTTAATTTTTATGTCCTTCGCAATAATTTTCTCACTTGAAGACAGAACATATATTTTCCAAATGTAATGCTGCGTTATGAGTACATGGTGTGTTTGATAAGTTTTGAAAGTTCCATCTGTTAACATCTGATTTCATTTTATAGCAATTTTGACCTTTAAAAAGGTGCCATTGCCATTCCCATTCTTCCAGAATAATCTTTTATCTTGAGATTTTTAGAAGACATGGGGAAAAAACATGATGTCATTTTAATTAAATCACTTCTCTCGACAAACAAGGCCTCAAGCCAAAGTTCACAAAAGGAATTTCGGTCCAATTACGTTAGATGACACGGGAAACGCAAAAGAGTATTAATATGGATGAACCCAAATTTGATTAATTTTCTTTGAGATTTTGGAAAAGAAACAAATTGATAGCTTCGGGTTCCTGATGGGAAGTCAAACTCTCATTAATCGTCTTTCTGAAGAATGAATGCACTTAAAATTAGGCTTCCATTTTTTAAAGAAAGGAAGTATTTTAGTCTTTGTATGAATAAGTAATGAAAGTCTTATACTTAATACTAAAAAAAATTCTAATTAGGACTTCATACAATGAAAAATAGTATTATAATGATTGAAGATTCTTTTGTAAACTTGAAATATATAGGCAGAATGTTAAAGAATAATAAATTTTTCTGTTATACAGAAATAACGGATCGATTTATACAGCGTTTTTTAAACTTTTCATGAATGCAAAATTGAATCTGAGAAAAGCATTTATATATATATTTAACGTTTCTGTATTTTCAACAAAACTATGTAAAGCCAAAGTTAATTTTTTATCTGTATTAAATTAGATATTATAAGAAGACAAACATTTGTTTTGTTTCGTACTTAATTGTAGGGAAATTAAAATCTTAATTCAAACATAGAAATTTTGAGCAAAACATTATGGATTCTACAATGCTCATGTATTTAAGGTGAGGAGAAAGATGTAAATTAGTTTTTACCAGTTTTAAATTTATCATGTTTTGGGGAAAAATGGGAAATACTATAAATTAATAATTATTTGTAAATAACATTAAATTCAAGATAACGTGGTAACTAAGAAATGACGGAAAATTAAAAGAGCAAATTTAAACGTATGCTTCAGAAATTTAGTTATATTTAATACTTTCAGATATTGCTTTAATAATATGTAATTACAGCTGTTTTCCAATATTCCTATTTTTTTTTCTTTTCTTTTCTACATCTTATGCAATACATTAAGATTGTAGAAAATAATTATTCTAGAAAAATAATAAAGGATTGTGTTGTCTGTACGTTGAATAGTTAAGTTATAAACCGGACGATGGGAAGAAAAATACAATTTTTCTTTCATATAATTTCTTTTTCGTGAATTAAAAGGTATAATAGTAATTGTAATTCTTACTCTAGTGCACAGGAAAGTATAATTGTAGGCAAATATATTCGAAATAATTAATTATTGGACAATTAGACCAACTAAGGCTAAGAGTACGTCTTATCTACTCACGCATCGCATTCGCTTGCGAAGCCCTTTTTCACAGGGCGACACATTCACACTTATCACAGATAGAACAGATGAAGAAATACCCCTGCACGAACCTGCTCTCCCGAACGATCAGATCACGGGGAAGATGTGCTATCCTTGTGTAAGAACATCGACACAAACTCTCTAACTGCTTTTCTTTAATATCGTGCAGTAAAAAAATGCTCATATCGGTTTTCTTTACCATATTACAAAAAGCATAAGTTGTTGTTACTTATGGCACTTGCCATGGATAAGCCCACTGCTGATACAGCAGCATATTTAAGCCGAAAGGAGCTTCTCTTGTTTTCGAAGTAGCGCCAACCAGTGCCAAGAGTACGACTTAGCTACACATTCACCACATTTGCTTGCACAGCTCCTTTATTACAGTAGGGCACAGAAGAACAACCATGACAGCACCAGAATTCGAACCCGGGACTCCCAGAAGATGAGGAAGACGCGCTACCTCCGCGCCAGAAAGCCGGCTCAAAGTTCATATACTTATGAATTTTGGACTGAAACTAAAAATCTAAAAAATAACAAAATTTATTATTTTAACTGAAACGCACAATTTTATGTGGAAATGCGGAGTGGGATAACAGCTCTATTAGGATGTATGCGGGAAATTTACAGAATTATATCACATACCGTCAGATCTTAATCGTCGGTTCAATACTAGCATCATCCCTTCACATTTTGTTCTGATGTAACTAGTCAACAGTAATTTTTGGTCAATCACACAGGTCGAAGTTTAGTTCAACATTGAGAAACAGAACATGATAATCGAATGAAAGTCTCTGTTTAGAAAATCATATGTATTAGTTAACGTGTGCTTCGCTTTATGTATTTATTTATCGGACAAATATATATTTTTTAATATTGTAAATGTTATAGCATTTGATTTGATCCGCAATCCTCAATCCTAAACCAATAATCAAATGAAATTTCTGTGCAGGCAATCTTGTGTATCAGTCAGCATTCACGTAACTTTATATTTATTTACCGGGCAACATAATGGCTTTTTAAAATATTGTACATAAGAAAGTATTTGATTTGATCCATGAACTCCAACCCTAGTGCCACTTCAAATAATGCACTTATTAAAATATGGGAAAAGTCATGCATTATGAGATTGTTAATAATATTCTACTGTAGCGCTTCTCATTGGATTATAATAATATAAATGGATTTAGAGACTCATGCTAACAATTAAACTGCAATATCTTTTCTGCTGTATTATTTGTGGCAGGTTCATTTCTTTTTTCTTCTTTTTTTTACAGATATGTGCTGGATAAGATCGCCTTAAATCTTTAACTTCATCTCTGATTCTAAAGTTCATATCGAATTATATATTTTACCAAGTATGGTACTTACAAAGTTGGACATTATTGAAAAAAGAGGGAAATAGTATTAAATTGATACGGATTATGAAAAGATAATTTGCCAATGTTTTCCAGTGGAAGAATGCTGCATTAATAATCTTAGTAAAAAAGAAAAAAATAAATAAAAATAAAATATTAATAATATTGATTATAGGGTAATAATAGCAATATGGTTATCGAAACACAAGAACGCATGCTCACTTTACTCCAGATTACTACAAATATTTCCTTTGTGTGTGCTTGTTATATCTTTTATCATCTCTCTCTTTTAAAAAGGCGACTGTAATTCTGTTGAATCAAAATGTAAATAACAAAATACCAGGCTTTACGTTTTTACTCACGTCAGTCTATCAGCATTGCTTTCCCACACGCTGAAAGAAAAAAAAACTTAAGACATTTTCCTTCCATCTAAATGCTAATCAAGAACAATTTAGGAATGCAAAAAATACATGTTTGAGGTTCAAAAAGAATTTATAACATTTTGCCTTCGAAGCAATTAAAATAATTAACAAGATATGTTTCACATCTTTAACATATTTAAAACACATAAGAAAGTAAAACTCAAGTCATTTAATGAAACTGATTGATATATAATAAAGTTAATAATTGTTGTTGTTGTGTTGTTACTTATAGCACTTGCCATTGACAAGCCCCGCTGATACATCAGCAGATTTTAAGCCGGAAATATACGTCTCTTGTTTTACAAGTAGCGCCATCTAGGGCCAAGAGTACGATTTAGCTACTCACACGTCACAATCCTTTTTAGGGGGTGGACTACATTCACGCAAATTCATTCATTCATCTCAGATCGTAATTTAGACCTGGAACAGGGAACGATCACCCCTGGCCCAGTACCCCCAGTGATATTACTCTCGATATGGACGACTTTGTGACCACGGACAGATTTAACGAGCGCCAATCGCCAAACACTCGGGGATTCTTTTGGCCGGTGAGCTTCGAACCCGTAACCTAAGGATCACGAGTCCAACTCTCAACTAACCAGGCCATCCCGGCCCAAGTTAATAATTAAACATGATCATCAAATTTATAATTTTTTTAGATAAGTTAAGTGAAAACAATCTTAAAATTATACAGGAATTCTCTGAAATAATTGCGAAAGATCTCTTTCCAAATCTTAATTTTATCCATTCCTAATTATTGGTTTTTACTAAATATAAATATAGCAAGAAAATAATATATTCTATTGCAAGACCGAAACGCAAAATAAATATTTAGTTTATTATTCTCCGCTTCTAGTATTAGTAACAACTATATACTCAATGACCTATTTTATTGATAAAAAGGAGCCTTTCTACCTTTGGCCTCATAGAATTAGAGAGATATAACTATGGGAAGGTGATGAATTCAGTACATATTCTCCTATTGAGGACTCAATTAATATTGTCAGGTACAGATAACGTTTTTTTAGCCTTATACATTGCATTTAGCATTGCACCTAATTAAGAATATCGTATATGTTATATGGAAATATTTGAAGAAAAGCACTGCAAAAGTTCGAAAAGTTATTTGATATATATATTTTATATGTACATGTGTACGTGCCGGTATTTGGGTACGAATATGGTTTTATGTGAGTAGTAGTGCGTTGGTGTTGCATTACATTTACATTGCAGAACATTCAGAATGTTCCAACAAATACAATGAATATTTATTTCCTTAACTGTTGCAATTAAGTACATTCAATCATCAAATGTGATTGCAGTGCGAGTAATATTAGGACATAATACGGAGGATTAAAAGTTCAAATAGTAGGTATTTAATAGAAGATATTAAAAAAATAAATTGGAGATATTGATTTTCAAAATGGAAGTTCAAATAGGAGATATTAAAAGGTCAATCTATTAATTTACATCTTTGCTACTATGTCTCTGACTTTATTGTATATTGGAACGAGATTTCCATTGCAAATTTCAAGTATGGTAAAAATATTACAAAAGTTTATTCAATATACAGGAATTGAAAACTATATCACTCTATATCTTTACAGAATAAAAATGATGTTTGAATTCCATAAGTAAAAAATGATCCCGGAAAATAATATAACCTATAGTCTGAAACATTGTAGCGAAACTATAGTTAACGCTTCGTTTATCAGCCTTTCCTTCGCCTGCCTTAATCACATTAGCCGTAGTAATGCGCTCAGAACGATTTATATATAATGTTATTTGCAAAATGAACATATCTCTGTCTATATCTGCATTCTATCATTCTGAGTTGTTGAAATTATTTATGATGCGAACGTTTTTCCTTACTTTACATTTTGAATGAATCCATCATTATGTTTACAGAAAATATATTAATTTCAAAAGAATATTCAGTGAAAAAATAATGGAATAAAAAAATCTAGAAAAATGTGTGCAAGCTATTGTTTGATGTCGTCAAAGTCGTATGAAATTTTGTTTTAGCATCCTATTAATAACTTTTAACTGCACAATTTTAAAATAAACAATGAATGCAATGTGATTAAAGTAAATAGAATCCACATATTTTTTACAGATATCTTTCATAGTTAAAGATATTATGAGTTCATAAAACCAATAATAGAAATAAGGGTATCATTTTTCCTTAAGAAATGTATAATTTGAAATATACATATATATTTAATACTTCGTTTATACGAATACAGATATTTAGTTATTTTGGGTAACATGTTGATTTTTAACGTCTTATTAACTTACAGGAATGAATAAAGGTGTGAATTAATTTTGATGTGCAAATAAATTTAGAAAATATCGTACAAATAAATGCATATCATACTAAAAGCTTTTTCAAGGCAGGATATTTAATACTTACTTCGGGGAAGTAAAGGGATTTATAAATTTCCAATTAATATATTTTAAAGACATTCCTTTTAAATTTCATCATCATAAGAAACATTTATTCTTAAAAAAAATTATTCAAGAACACCTTTCTTAGGAAAGAAGTATTTCATTCAAAAATTTAAAAGCGGTGATTTAAAGAAATAAAACAAAATCAAAAACAGATTATTAAAATTATTTTACTAAAATGACTTTTTTTCATCCAAAACTGAGTCTAGGAAGTGCATTAACTCAGTCTCTCACAAACATTATTTCAAATATGAAGATAAAGAGAGGGGATTTATACTTGATTATTTGAACAAATGCAGCAATGAGCAGCCTAAGTAGACAAATTACCCTAGTGTTATAATGTTAACCCGAGAGAAATTAGCTACTTCCATAGAGTCGGATATTAAATCCCCTTGGATTAAGAGTTATTTGACGGGAGGATGAGTGTCAGTCTTAACTATAACTAACTACTTTAACGGCGATCTTTACTCTTTGCAGACATTTACTTGTTTTCCCATGTGATGATATTACAAGAGTAAAATGCTTTAAACCGAGAATAAAATTATTTCTCTTTTATACAAAAGACGTTTTAAAACATTTTAATGGAATATAGTTTTTTAAAAAAATCTTAAATTTTAGTTCGTTTTTTAAATAGCATAGCATAACAGCGTTTTAATCTCTTTTCCTTCAGTTTTTATTGAATATTTAACCCTGCTGTCATGTTCGTATTTTCTTCACATATATAATGTATATATTTTCGATGATTTATCCCATTACCTATTTTTTGATTATCCATATCATTTATAAGTGCAAGTTAGCAATAACAACCCAGTATATCTTTGAAAAGTTTTACTTTAGATATATTTCTCATTTAATCCTTCCTCTATCAATTACTCATTTCGATTTCATTCTCCTTCAATCAGTCATTTTTATGTTTTCGTTTTCAATTCTGGAACTGAATACTACTTCAAATGCACTTTTTACGTCTGTTATTCTTGTCGTTGCATATCTTGTTATCGCCTGGTGTAGTTTTCATAATGTTATCACCTTTTGATTCTGAATATTTTTGCACCGGATCCAACTTCCATTTTATTTTACGACTCTTGGACTTCAATGTGGGTATCAAAATAGTTCTCAGAACTTTAATTCTCGATTTCTTTACTTGTATGATTTTCATTCTCGAATACTTCTTCTTCGCCATCAGAAAGTTCTATTAGTTTAGCTATATCGGCGTGATTCAAAATTATTATTCTTTCTCTCACAACTCTCTTACAGTATATCAGAACTATCAGAAATATAGTAGCAAAAAAGAAATTTTACAATAACAACATATAGCCTGGCTCCAAGTTAATCGTATCAACTTTTTGACCTTGCACTCGCATGTGTTTGTCATGTGATCAAACACAAACATCAATGAAGCAGGCTTCGAAAACAGATAAATTAGAAAAACAATTGTTGTTCTTTTCTTTTTTATACTCGAAATAAGGGGGGGGGGGGCATGTTCGAGTAAAAATAAATGATGTTTTACATTGGATCATATTGAACCAAATAATATATTAAGTATAAATTGAAAATTTTTCCTTCGAAATACAAATAAGTAAAAATTTCTCAAGAAGTACATATTTATAATATTTGCCGTCGATGTCAAGAAGTTTCATTATAATATCCTTGTAATATAATTTTTTATGAAAATATAAACTTTTTTGGATCATATAGACTCGATCTGAACAGCAATGTTTAAAATAGCTTTTAATAAGTTAAGAGATATGAAAAAATTAATATTGTTCCAGTATTCATATGTATTTTAAAAAATCAAAGACAACAAAAAGTAACAACAGCAATAAAGAAAAACATTCGGATTTAATAATATCCTTGCTTAATATGAACTTGAGAGAACAAATATTTCGACCTCAAAGATTTAATATGATTATACAAAAAACAAGAGTCAACCATTGTAACGTGATACCAACCAAAGCAGTCAGAACTTACTTATTTAGCCTGCAATTTCTCACCTATGTATTTGTTGTTCTTCGGCTGTGAAAGAATAATCATGCCAAATTTCCACTACTCCACTCATAACTTCCAGTGTAACTCATTCCTTTTCCTTCCAAATTCCAAATAATCATCCCTAAAAATGATGCATTATCTCTTGATAAGGAAGATACCTCGTTGTGAAATCCATAATGCGTTCACGTGAAACCTGAGAATCAACCACCGTAATGGAAATTTTCAATCCTGTTTTTAAAGTATTCTTTTGTGAGATTCAATAAACGGTAAGACATGAAAGACTTCAAGACTTCAGAAATCAAGCAATGATTCAAAATTTACTATGGATAATTCATAAACAATCTACTAAAAAATATTTTCAAACAGGAGCTTGAAAAATTAATACTTTGTGCATAAAGGATTTTAAATGTTAGAAAGCAATGTTTTACCAAAGAATGTCCAAGAAATATTTATTTATGATATATTATAATAGCTACTAGTAACTTATCCTCTTTTATTGCAAAAGAACCTTAACATACTATAAGTTTATTATAATTCAGATTAAATTTCCAGGTTATATTATATTAGGCTAGAGTTTGCTTTCTTAATTGATAACATAATAAAAGATTCTATTTTGAGTAAGAAAGAAGAAGCAGGTTGAAGAATCTTGTTCAGTAAGATAGTTCCCAATTGTATGAAACATTTTTTTTTATTTCCGATATCAATAGTAGCAGAATTAGAGTAGTGTGTCATTAGGAAATGGAAAAATTCCGAGATACTTCAAGATCATGGTACTTTGTTTCAATATATTTAGCAATATCTAACTTTTGTGGCATTAAATTTGTTCCCAACGATAATAAGAGATAGTTTCGAGGGCTCTCTGAAACAATCGAAAAGAAATATAATAGCCTGAAGTTGGTAAAGTTTGTGATAAGAAATTCATTATTTTTCACTTAAATCTTCATTTAATTTATAAAGTAAGTAGAATGTATTTTCCCTTTAAATTCTAATCCGTATTTCTCTATTATGAAAAAAAAATCAAGAATTGTTATTTCAAAGAATTTTTTAAATTTTCGTTCAATAAAACACATTGTTATAAATAATTAGAAAACTTTATTTCATTTATCATAATCAAATTGATTAATTTTCAGTAAATTTTCTGTGGACACATTTTTTTTTCAAATGATTGTTTCTAATATATAATGGTTTCCTGTTATAGTTCAGTTTAACTCAGTATAAATAATTTTTAATCCTGATTATATTTAATTCTTAATGAAAAATTTTATCATTTTAAGCATTATAATAATTTACACAAATTTTTACAAGGTATCTATCTGTGTAAATAAATAAAAAATAAAAGAATGAAAACATAATCAGTATTAAATTCAATTTCATATTTTTATCTGTAACAATTCAAGAATAAGTCGGGAGGGGGGGGGGGTAAATTGTTTGTGCAGCTACAAAAATTATATCCTTACATCAATGAAAATTATCAAATAAAATTAAGTTTGTAAAAAAGACTAAAAAATAATATACGTGCGAAAATCGCCATGAAAAAAATATTTTTTTGAATTTTTAGATGGTGCTGATTTTGATAGATTTAACAAGGTGTTTAGTACCCATTGATAAGTCTCCCATTCTGCATATTAGTACTATTCAAAAGGTTGATTTAATCAAAAATGATATTCATATATTTATGAAATAAATAATTTCAGTTAAACCTGGATGATATATATGCGTGATTTTCCTTTTTATTTGTTAACTGGTATAGGCCAGAATTTATATGCACAATAACTTAACAAATCAAAAAAGAAAGTGCGATATTTTGCTTGGTTTAAAAAAATATTTTATTTTCAAAATGTACATTCCGATCCTCTGGTGTATATTTGTGCCAAATTCGGTGGATATAGTTCTAGAGACCTAAACTTTTGATAAAAAAAACATTCAGTTTAACGTTTATCGATTTATTTCCAAGATATTCTATTTTATAGTAGAAATTTTAATAATAATGCTTGATTTTGATGCTAATGTTTTGATATATGATAAGAAAGAGGTCTTATTATACATATTTTAAATAATTTATCATTTATCTAGCATCTGCAAAGGACTCATAATACTAAATATACATATAATCATACATTAAATTAAAAAAAAAATCAAGGTGTTAATCAATTTTAATATTTATATCTGAAGTACAAGGACATTATCTTAAAAAATAATTTTCTGCAATCAAATGTGTACCTAATTAACATATACATCATCTCATTTCATTTCATTAAATTGTTTTAAAAATCCAAAATGGTAACTAAAATGTAAAATGTAAGCGTGAAACATCAAACATATAAAGCAACAAAACAAAAATAAATAAACTCTCAAATTTTTATAAAATATTATATATTCACAAACTAATTCTCTAAGTCTTAATGATTTTAAAATTTAAATAAAAATTCTTTAAAAAAAGATTCAGTAAGCTGGGACACTGAACTGAAACTAAGTAATATTTAACATAAATTAAATGTTTTCCAAAGAAAGTAAATTCTAACGTTTGGAAATATATTTTTGATGTAAAAGCAGCAATAAAGAAGTTGTTATAAGTTTCAAGAAAACTTTCCGCAAAATCTTTAAAAAATCACGTTTCACACCTACGCTTACTTAGCTTTAACTATACAGCATTTGAAAATCCGTGCCACAAGCTAAAAATTAAAATAACAATCTGGTTAAAATGGTTTTCCACTTATTATTTTTTAAATAACAAGAAAATAGGTTTGTATTAATAAAAACATCTTGATTATTCTGAATCTCAGAAATAATTTCACCAGGACTTTCAAATTTTACTCCTGTTTTAGTATTTTTTTTATTTCATTTCTTTGAAAATAAATGTATTTAATTCTTTGCATTATTTACTATTCTAAAACATATATAAATAAGCTTATGCTTATTTTAGATTTATGAATTATTTTCAAATAAATTGCAGAAAAATAAATTTAAATTAATTATTTAGAATTACTCATTTCATTTTCATTGCATATGAACTGATTTAAAGTTAATGTTGTTTTCCCGGGAGCTTCCTATTTTCAGGTCTGACTTTGCTCTTTCTTTAATTCATAAACAGTTTATATTTTTAAAAAGGAATCTGCGTATTTGCATTAGTTTTATTAATTATTAAAGATTAAATTACAGAAAATATTTATACCCGATATCTTATTATATTGGTTTAATTAAAAATCCTAGATAAAAAATATAAGTACTTTAATATTTACTTTTATTAGGTGGAAATCTAATTCTAGAAAATTTGTAACACTCTAATGGATGTCCAGTTAATGCTGTTGAAAAATCTAAACTCATTCATTAATTTTTTTTGTGTGTGAAAACATGTGTTTGTATAAGTCAAAATTATATTATTTTTATAAGCGAATTATTTATGATTGTAAAAGGGAAGGAGTAGTGGTTTAAATAAATCAATCTTAAGGATAAATAATTTTGGACGAGAGATAAAATTTCCATTTAGAAACGGAAAATCTGAACTGGAAAACTTGAGAGTATGTGTAAAAATGTATTTACTTAATACGTGAAAATTTTCTTGGCATGTGATGCAGCTGACGAAAACATCAATTTAATAAAATAATCGCAAATGGAATATTAAAAGGCTTCTGGAATCCATAAAAGAAATTTAAAAAGAACAAAGATGCAATAATTAAAGTAAAACTTTCAAATCAGTAAAATTTAGTTTTCAATATTAATAAAAATTATAAATTAAGAAACTTGTTCAATCGTTTGATATTCAGAAATAAATAATTCAAAATTATAAAAAGTTGTGAGGAAGGAAAAATAAATCCTAAACTTTCTTAAACGATGGAGGAGAATAAGTTATCCTTGAAAACATTTTTTTTTTTTTGGATAAAAGGTAAGTGCACTTTCAGTCATCTTTTATCTCGTAAAAGTGACATTAAGTTGCTGAAAATATAAGCAATATTCTGATTCTCTTTCTTTTTTTACCAAATATATTTAAATATTAGTTTATTAGAATTGATAAAAATTTAAGTGTAACAGAATAAAATTTAAAATACTGATTAGTAAATGGAGCATTTTTTATAATTTTCTTGTTCACTTGTTGTACTTTTTAATTAAAAGTACAACAAGTGAACAAGAAAATTTCAATTCCTATATATCAATAATCAATACTTGATGCTCCTTGCTGTGAGTGCAAGTATTATTAGAAATATTTGCGTGAATTTAATATCCTGTAATTCAATTCATTACTGCGCACAATAGATATTGTATATTGCATTCTAGAAGCAATATCCAGATTATTATTCTGAATAATGATAAAAAATGCAATATCACAAAACCAAACCCCATATGAACTTCCGAAATATATTTTTAAATCAAAAATTGATTAATTTTTAGAGTTGAAATTAAATTTTTGTCTCATTTCAAATTCCTAACAGAGTAAAAAACTTACTTTTTTAAATTTAAATTTAAATCTTCTGATTAGTTTTAGATTTGCAAATATTATTTCAAAAAGCCTTACATCCGAAAAAATCTATATTAATAAAAATGCAACTCGAAAGGCGTTGCTAAGCGCAAAACTGGAGAACGGCTTGACCGATTCGGCTAATTTTTAAAAAAATATTTTCATTAAGACACGAGGATGGTTCTTATGGAGAGAAAAATTAAAAAACTGTGTGGAAAATAGTTAAAATGACACTTTTCTTACTTTCCCGCCAAAAATCATCATTTCCTTCCCCTACACCAACTTAGTCAGATAGCAGGAAGTAGCAAATTATGATTTGTTTAGAAAGAAATACGCGAAGTCAGTTGGTTTTCATTTATAGATAACGGGATGTTTAAAAAAGAAAGAAAATAGATGCTTTTATTATTAGTCGGTATGAATATTTAATCTATACATGCTCAAAATAAAGTCTGGGCTGGGAAGAAAAAATGTAATAACAAAGGGAAAAAAGGGTTTATAGAAAGAAAAGTAATGAAGAAAAAAGGATAGAAAAGAAAAGAAGGGTGTGTGTGTCACCATTATTTCGTCTGTGCGAGGCATTTTCCAAGCTGTTTTTAAGCTTTTGCATCTCTTGAAAACCAATTGCGTCTTTATTTGTTTAGTGTGTTTACATTTATGAAAATTTGAATAGCATTATTCTATAAAAACAGAATTTTAGATCTTTCCCTCCACCATTTAAGTAAAATATCAATTCCGGGACAATCATTGTTCGGATAGAAAGAGAAAGACGAGTAGTACAGTGAACAGATCATCTGAAGAAAATAATAAATAATGCTATAAATGAATTATATGATTATCAAAATTTGTTTGGTTTAAAAATATTTTGGTGAAAAACCTGTTATGAGACACAGCTACATAAAATATTAGCGAGCAAACTTTAGTGATCATTAATACTGGCGAACCGACAGGTCGCCAAAGGCGGCTAGTATAATAATAATTTTTATACTTAAGGTTGCTTGATCACTGAAAATGCATTCGCATTTTAAGACAATCTATCATTTCATTCTATTTTTGCTGGATTTTTTTTTTTTTTTGATAACAGCTTTTACTCTTTTTCCCCCATTAAAAACGTTTCCATTGACAAATCAGGAGATAATACGAGATTCAGCTATAAATTTCTGGTATACTTTCGTAAATCAATGCATTTCCTGTGTAATAATGCATTTAAAAACTATCTAACTCTTTCATTCAAAATAATAATATCTTCAACATCATATGTTAAAACTAAACAGTGCTCACAATTTTGTATTTGTTTGTAACATTAATCACTGTCAGATTTTTCTAAATAAATTTACAAATTCTAGAATCGCATGATAATATTAAAAAAGTATTTTCTGGAGCTCTTTCGGGTATTGAACAATTCTACAATATTTCTAAACATTATTGTCTTACTGTAGTAAAATTAAAATTAAATAAGCACATTTAAAAATAAAATATGGTGTTTTACTCAGTTTGAGCATCATTATAAATCAACTTTGTGAAAATCAAATAGTGAAAATTACAACATACACAAAGATGCAAATAATAATAATATCTTTTAAACTCTGTTTAATAGTTTTAATTCAATAATTTTTAGTTTTTGATTAACGCATAATTGTACGTTAAATTTTAAATAAATTCTTTATGAAAGTCTTGGAAAGTTGACGCAATACTAAAATGCAATTTTAAATATTCTCTCCATAAATTTTCAAAAATTCTGCATAAAGTCAATTAATTAAAAAATAATATTGATATTAATATATAAAATTAAAAAAAAACTACTTTGAATAATATTTATAGAATATATTTTTAAATAGTGATAAATATTACGCCTCTCTATCATTCGAATATTTTCTCCCTTCTTCAGAACTTTTCTTGATTATTGACAGCAAAAAAATGTTTTTGTGATGTTACTGTATACAAGATATCCAATTTCTGCACTGAATTACAGTCTAAGATGTCTTCTTGGTACATCGCTTTTGGAAAAATAAATCAATTATTGATCGAACAGCAGAAAAAAAATTGAACTCTTTCCGCTGATTTTAAATTCCCGTAAATGAAGTGGGAAAATCGTATTTCAAGCTGCTCTTCAAAATGAATTCGTTTTACTCAAAAAGAGAGATGAGGTTTGCATATTTCTGAAACTTTTCAACCCTATTTTTTGTTGATCATCGGAGGATCAAATTCAATTTCAAGAGCGGAAATAAATGCAAAGGCAGAAATAAATTGCTTCTACCTTTTTTTTCATTGGAATGAGTATTCTGAATTTTATTCATGATTTACGAAATTCTAGTATTGCTATTATTTTAAAAAGACGTGTCTTTTAAGATTTCTTATAAGTAACGAAAAAGCAGGAGGAGATTTTTAAAGTCCTTTCAAGAGTAGATTCAACTACTTTATTATATATTATTTAGGGGCACACCTAATATAGAAGATTTTTCCTAGAATAGTGGAAAAATATTTGAAATTTTTTTTAATGAAAATGAGGTACGTGTAAATATGATCATAAGTTCTTATTATCTTTCCAATAGAGAAATAAGTATTTATGAGCGAAATCTAATGCCCCGAATGACTAAAAGAATTTTACATTCACAGAAATATTAAATATATATTCAGCCTTAATTACAACTTAAAAACTTTTACATTAGAACTGGATAATATCAAATAGTTAGTAAATTTAAAGGCAAAAAATAAAAAAAAGTTTAATGCTCTTAATACGATATTTATTCCCTATATAAGTACTCATATCAAAGTTACTGATATTCTCGATAAATTTGTCAGAGTCTAGGGAACCATTCTTTATGTTAGATAACGAACTGAACTGAAACATAAAAACAATGAACAATAAATACTTGACACTATCACATGAACTATTTACCCATATTTCTGTAGCAAACCTATCTCTGGTAAACAAGAGTATGATTGTAGGTCTAAGAAAAGAAATATATTAAATATCATCCTTTTAAAAAAATAATCAAAGAACGAATGAACTTCAACGTAGGACATGACAGTGAATCTCTGTTTTGTTACTTCAAAGAAACTTCTTTGCGGTATTTTATATAATATATGAATTTTGCTACTTTAAATATAATATTTTGTAATTGCATCCATTATATAGATATTTTTTGCATTTTATGCTAGTAGGAATATTTACATTGCATTATGTCTCTAGTAAGTGCTCGTTTAGACAGATGATTATCTATTTAATAATATATTTTTAAAAATGTCACGCATTAACTACTGAAAGCTGATGTAGAAAATCCCATACAAACTGGCAGATTGTTTAAAAATAATATATACGAATATGTATGTAAATGTATAGGAATATTAAAAGTTCCTTTTTCTTGGGATTTTCTCTAAGTAAATCTGCAAACACTCGAAACACAACTACTATTTCAAATCTGATTGAAATAACAACAACAAAAAAAAGCAATGCATAATGCATTATAAAAATAAATTGCTGAAAATAAATACTGGAACGTATGTTAAGTAGTAAAAATTGCAGATTTTAATTCATTAACTTTTGCTACAATTAAGCATTAAAACATGCAAACACAGTATAAAATTCAAAATTCAAAACTGCTTTTATATTCAAGGTCAACTTTATTTTTATATCAATAAATCTGTAAGTTTAAATTAAAAAAAATTATATCAGTTCCTGGACACAAAAACAAGCTAGAATGCCACATATAAGAAAAACCCAGATCAAATAAATATGGATATTTGCTTTATAAATTCAGATCATCTATACAGTGTAACGTTTTGGCCGGGGCTACTGGTGAGTTGGGCCGAAGACAAGCCAGGTCTTAGAGAAATAAAAATCTATTTATTTTCGGCTATAATACATATATATTTTTCGCACAACTACACCTTCTTGATTAAATAGGTTACAGGATTCCACTAGGGGAAAGTGCTGTGCCTCAAATAGTCAGGTAGTCTCTCTCGTAGATGAAGACGGAGGGTGGAGTTCTTGAAACTCCCGCAAGATCTGGCCCGAGGTTCGGGATTCTCTGCTTGTTGATTACCTGTTGGGTTTGTAGAGCGTAAAGTGATGAACTGCTGGAAGAGCAACTCAGGAGGTAGCTGTTCAACTGGTTGGAGGTATTCCCAAAGCTCGGATGAGCTTTCACACTTCAGACGAGACGCTGAAAGGTTCCGATGAACTCCACGTGGGCTCGGCTACAGGGTGAGGCGGCCTACGTACATTCCAAAATTCTCTCCTGAGAATTTTCCACAGAATTCCAAGTTGAATTCTCGCTCCAATCGCCAGCTGATGCTACTCGTCAGTCTCCTCGTCAGACTGCTTGTCAGTCTCTCTTTCAGTCTCCTTGTCAGTCTGCTTTTTCAGTCTGCCTTTCCGTCTGCTCTCGATCGCTTTTTCACCGTTTTTATCTCGGTCTCAGGAACCGGCCCTTGGTGGCAAATGACCAATCAGCATCATTCTTGGTCTCTATCGTTGTTTCCCGTGAGAAAGCAATTTGCTATCTTCTCACCTGTTATCTATATGACCGCCGCATCCGTTATCGATGGTTGTTCTCGTGGG
>JAOUZG010051192.1:1733490-1764311 GCA_026289955.1 Argiope argentata
ATATATATATATATATATATATATATATATATATATATTTAGAGAGAGAGAGAGAGAGAGAGAACAAAGTTAGGGTCCAACTAATAAGTTTGCTTTTCAAAACTCTTCTTAAATATCATAGCGAAATAGATTTGAACAGAATGATATTACTCAGTTTGTGTCCTTTTATTTCAGATAATTAACTCTATCTCATGTCCAAAAGTTGTCCGAAAATGTGTACTTTCTAGTTTGTGAGATATCTCTACGGCCTTTTGAAGTCATTGTTACAGAGATGAGCACCAGTCTCTTTAGTATTTATTACAATTGGCTCCGAATTTGTCAGCGCAAGGAAAATTCGTAATTCCGCTGAAATGGGATTTCCGAAGGCAAGGACTCATATTCCGGAGGAATGCATCCGATGCACTCACAGAGGAAAGTTTAATCACTGTTTATATTCCCTTTTCGAAAACAAGAACTATTCGAGAGTGGCTCTTCAGCCGTTAATGTTCCAAGCTCGTGAAGATTCCACATCGTCCTTATGGCTCATGGATTCGTGGCGAAATAAGTAATATTCATTGCAAAGCTGGAGATTAGTTGTAATGTTACGGACATTTACTGTGATCTCTAACATTCGCATGGAAATAAATGTGAAAAGGCTTAATACATGTGTAAAATGTTATTAAATGCTTTAACATTTCTTTGAAGCTGTTCTATGTGTAAGAGTTCATGAAACTTGAATAAATGGGACCTAAATGGGATAGAAAAGAGTTGTTTGCTGCATTCATTCTAAGTGGAAAAATATGAACTTGACCTAAGAATATTTAAAAATTACTGGAAATCTTTGAAAACGCTTTACTTAATTAAACAATCTAATCTACTTTTAATTTTTTTATATTCATTTGAAGAAAGTTTTTATAAAGTTAAAAAAGCTGATAAAATCATCTCAACCAAACGCTGTAAATTGGAGATTTAAAATGTCTTTTTTTTCGAAATTGCAGCCATTTACCAACATTTTTGAGTCTTCTAAATCTTATTTTTGAGAAATCTGAAGTTAAAATTTTCAGTTCCTTGCTCACGCATTTTTGTTGAAGCCAAAAACCTCATTCCATTGAACCCTCATTGAAGGACCACGTGCTCGTGTAAGTTAAATTATATTTTTATCTATTTTAATTGTTTTATTGAATAAATCACTTTAGTATTGCAAACGATCCATACAACTTTGTCTCGATTTATTGTTTAAAAAATATAACATTTACTATTCATTCATTCATAACTTTATTTCATTTCATATAATCACGTGCTGAAAATGCCATTTTTCTAGGTTCTATTTGCTGTAGTCAATAACATATTTTTTTAATCAGTGCTTTTGTAAATGAAATTTCAATGCGTTATTAAAAGCTGATTATTTGAAATGCTCGTGAAGATAATAAAATTTCGATTCATCGTCCACACATTTTTGTTGACGCCAAAAACATCTTCCCAAAAACAACATCATGTTCTGACATGATAAAAATGAAAAGGTTCGAATCAACACTGTGGGTATAAATGAAGACTTTATTAAATGTATACACCATAGTCCTAAGCACAATGATCCTTTGATTAACAGTCCAAAAGATTCCTTGTTCCTAGAATTCTTGTGGCTTTGACGAGGCCCTGTCCTTTATAGCATAGCATATATTCGAGTTAAAGCTCTCCCCTTTCAGATGTTTTTTCAGGGAACCGAAGTCATTAAAATCGCAGGACGACATGGAATGATTGGAATGTTTAAATTGCTCTCACTTAAACTTGGACTTGTCAATTGGCAGGCCCTCTTTATAAGAGCCTCTGCTCTCTCATAGGCATGTGGGATCTCGCGAACGCTGTTATCTATGCCGAAGATTCTAATTACATTCCTAGATGTCTCCTATAGTCGCGTAGGCAAATATGTCAACGGTTATGTTGTTACAACATTTCGTACCTTTTCATTTAAACACCTCCTGCACATACATTCCTCTTCATCATAAGTAAAGAGCAAATGAGGAGTTTACTTTCCATTGTATAGGGAAGAAAGCTGGCTAGTGTTTTGGAGACATTGAAAGAAAAATTTGAAGCCGTAATGAAATTTTAATAATAAAATTGCACTCGAGATTTCATTTATTTTTTGAGGTTTACTTTTTCCTTGCAGCCATTATGTTGTTGTTTTTTTACTTATGGTACTTGCCATGGACAATCCCCGCTGATACTTAACAGCAGATTTTAAGCCGAAAGGAGCGTTTCTTGTTTTTGATTTAACGCCAACTAGGGCCAAGAGTACGACTTCAGCTACACACTCGAAACAGTTGCTTGCACAACCCTTTTTTACCCGGGGCGAGGCAAAGTCACACACCTCACAGGTAGCACACAGAAAAATAACCATTTCCTAACCAGGACTCGAACCAGAAATTCTCCGAACACGAGGAAGACTTGCTACCTCTGTGGCAGAACATGTATACCAAACGCAGACATGTATACCAAACGGCATAGCTCAACTACTTGTTATAAGATTTCATTCAAAATTTGATGAGATTTCACACTTTAAGTAACATATAACTATGTAGTAATATTTTTGTCATTAATTCTCTCTGTGTAATTATTGTATTTATTTACATTGCTTCACACAGACAGATTCATTTACCTATAAATAATCACTATCATAATTATTTATGAATATATAAATGAAATGTAAAGATTACGTACCAAAGTTAATATGTCGAACTGAAAGAAATTTTGAATTACTGTGTTCGGATATATGTTTACATAGTTTCCGCAAACGCAGTTTTTTTTATTATTTAGGTTGATGTAAAGCATTTAAGTTTGTCACAATTTTGATGTGCAATGTTTTGACAATTTGAAATACCATCTGGCGCAAAAGAATCTAAAACTAATTTAAGATTTGTCACCTGATGAAAGACATCTGTATTTAGCTGTTTCCGTTTAAAAGAATATATACCTTGAAAACCATAATAGCTTTACAGTTTGCAAGAAGATTATTCATTTATTAAAAATAGTTTCATTTATTACGAGGTAATTAGTATGTATAACGGATTTAACTAATCTATCTGGGAGTTTATTCATGTATAAACTTTATATTTCACTTGAGTACTATTCGAATCTTGATCCCGATGATGGAACTAGTTCAAAATACAAAATCTGGTTTATTTCTGATCAATGCACAAGAACTCGTGTTACTCTCAGTTATGTATTCCAACAGATTGTTTAGAGATCAACAGAATTCCCACCGCAGAAATTGGAAACTGCTTTACATTTTTTCTTGTAAGGATTCTGAAACTTTTACATTTTAAAATAGAATTATCTTATAAACGAATAAATTATATGCAAGGCTTATCGTTGAGGCGAAATATGAAATATAAAATAGGATGAGCAGTTTTAAATTTGACGAATACATAAATATAATAATATTTTGAAATTTAAAAACTTTATTTACCTTATGAAACCCTTACAAAGTAAACCTTTCATATCATACCTCCAGTTGAATTTCCAAGAAAATATAGATATATTTACTGCTAACTCAATTTTCTGATAAAATAGTTTACATTTTTGTATATCACTTTATTTGATGAACTGTTTGAGTATAATATTAATGGAGGTCAATTATTAATATTAATGGAAGCAAATTATTAATATTAATGGAAGTCAAGTTTATTAAATTACATTAAAATATTTCCCATCAACTATTATAAAACTAAAATCATCTAATAAGAAATAAAGCTAGTTTCCACCTTCATTTTGAATAAATACTAATTATTAGAAACACAAAGTATTTTTGAAACTTTTATTAGTTCTTAAATGAGAAACAAACTACGTGTTCATATAATTTATAATTTTTATAGCATTTTTGCCATGAAATAATCTATCTACTTGAAGAATTATTTTTAATAGAAATTCATTTTTTACTACAAGATGAAGACTGAAATAGCATTTATATGCTATTATAGAAACATGGTAAACATAACAAAATATTTAATATAAATCTGTAACTACATAGTATGATTTGGGTGGGTTTGTTATTAATAATATGCACATCATTTTTAGCCCCCGTCCGGGCCTACATATGGCACGTCTACCCTATAATCGGGCATGGTTGTTCTCTTCCCTATGTGTCTAACTTTGAGGTGTATGAATGAGCCCCCCTGTAAGAGGTTGTGCAAGCAAGTGTCTGGCATGAAGGAAGTCCGACATGCAAAAAGATTTAACGCATGATTAGCTGAGACGTACTCTTGGCCCTAGATGGCGCTACTGAAAAAAATAAAAGAAGCTCTCCTGCTTAAAACCGCTGACTTCATAAGCGGGCTTGTTTATGACAGGTGACATAAGAAACAGCAACAAAATTATTTTTATCCCAAATATTTTTTTTAATCTCTAACTTAGATTATCTTTCCACTTTTGACTATTGTAATCAGAAAAGGGAAATGATTGTTATTCAAAAATGTCAATTACCAGGTTAAAAATTATGATTTATTAAAAACATTAGCAATGAGTTAATAAAAATTCACTGGTTTATTCAAAACGTGGGCACTAAAGTTTAAGAAAATTGCAAACATTTAAAGAAATTTTGTGTAACACAAGGGGAGGTAATTTTTCTATCAGATAATTCTGAAGATATCAAAAATTAAGAGTAATTTGTAAAAAAGTTATAAATTAAAAAAGTTAAAAACTAACAGAAAGAAAATTATTCCAATAATGAATTTATGATTAAATTGAGCATAATATGTAAGCAATTTTACATAAATTATACAAGATACTAAAAATAATTTGCCGCAATTAATTAATATAATAATATTTTTTATCCAAAATAATATTAAATAAAAATTAATTAATTATTTCCTTTATAAAAAATTGCCCTTCGTGGAAAGAGAGCCAACTACTTGATGGATTAAATATTTGAAGTAATCGGTCAAGCAAAAATGTATATTTTCTTAAATATTTCAAACTATTTTTTTAAATGTTATATTTAATGTTAAATAAAAAGGTAATTATTGATCCACTGTCTAGAATATGTTATATTCATTAAAGTAAAACAAAAATTGATAATGAGGTGTTCCATTAGAAAAAATTTACTAAAAATGAGAAAATGTAAAAATTGAGCATGTGGCTTTCACGGATAGATTGATTAAAAGACGAGTTACAAATTTAATCTGCTCTATCTAATATATAATGTAATACTTACTTATATTTCAAATTTCTATCTTTTAGTCAAACATTAATATTTAATCAATAATTTCTATAATCAATAGATTCTTTTTAATTTCATTTCATTTTTTCTATGAAAGTTACGCATTCACTTTTTACTCTCTTTAACAAATAACTTTTGTATTTACAAGTTCAAAAAAAGCTATTACGTTTTAAAAAAATTAAAAACAACACCTCTTTTTATTTATCTAAAATTATATAAATAAATTTAATTACATGAATATATGGTACCACTTGCCTTACAGGAAGGAAGTACAGAGTTCTTTGCTGAAACAAGGAGTTTTTGGATAAAATTTGGTTTAAATATTGCCAAAAATGTTCATTTGCAAAACTCATTTAAGTTATAATGAATGTTAATTTATATTATTTTATTTTATTAATTCTTTAAAATTTCTCCCGGGACTTTTGCAACTATAGTTCCCTAAAAGTAGAATCACAACTTCTGGGAAACTACGTGTACTTCGTGGTTATTATTTCCAAAACCACCACTGTTTTATCAAACACATGAGAATTGAGTAATATATATGTCAGTCTTAAACGTTATCTAAGTGAAATGTTGAGGAAGTTTTGATAAGAGCAGAGTAGCTTGTTAATCTTCTCCGGTGTCTGAGTATTCTCCAAGAAATTTCGGGAGCATTAGCATAAAAGCTGTTAAGTATTAATACTATATATTTATCAACAAAACATATTAAAAGATATTCTATGGAAGACCCTTATATTAATTATATACACATGATTTTTAAAATATTGAATATTCGAAAACAAAAATAAAGTGTTTTAATCTGCAGTCACATATACATACTATGCAGCAATAACAAAAGTAAAATTTGAACTAGTGGTTGATCTTAACATTTCTTTGTAACTTTACTTAATAATTTCTTTTCTATAAAAGAATAACTAAGAAACTAACAACAGAAATAACTATAAGAATAACTATAAAATAATAAAAGAATAAACTAAGAAACCTATAAAAGAATATGATTTGAATACTTTTAAAATTATTTTCAAGAAAATGTCTGAATAGAAATAATTTCTTGTTTTTTCTTCGATTTTGCTTTATGATGGTTTTTATTATATTTGTTTTTGAGAAGAAGAAACTTCTTTATTATCATATTAACATTATATCAAATTGATAATTTACAAATGATTTATTTTTCAAATATTTTTTTTATTTCTCTAAAAAAATCATTTCTTCTAAGGAATTAAAAGAAACCGTAATTGAGAACCAACAGGGTAATGTATCCGAACTATTATAATGCTAAGTAGGCTCCATCGAGATGATTAAAATTTCGACAAACTGCTAATTTGATTTTCTTCTCGGTGCATAATAAGTAGGATAAATGGTAAAAATTTATGAATACAAATTTATTACAACTATTTCTTTTGGAAAAAAAGGTTTTAATTATATCATACATATCATACAAATTATCTATTCAAATATTTTAGAAGAATTTATTGAATAATTGCTTCCGAGATTGAATTCTAATTTATAGTTTGATAATAAATAAAAAAAAGGGAAAAGATAGCAAAAGAATCAATCAGAATGCTAATTTATCCAAAATTTCAAATCTTCTAAAATTTTAAAGTATTTATTTTTTTATGAAACATCCAATATCTAACAAATCCTCAAAAATGTAATTATCAATCATAAATACATTTTCTACTATTTCCTGATGAATATAAAATCCATTTCATGAAGTTTCTATGATTCAACAGATAGAACTATTGTAAACTTTTAAGTATATCAGAATATATTTTCTAATTTAAATGCAATGGGTTTTTTTATTTCAATAAGTTGTAATCATGCAATAATATGTAGAGAACAACAGAGGGAAATCAATGAACATTTGAATAAACATTTTTTATCAGTTCTTTCTGAATATTGAATATATATTCAGTTTGTTATGATCACACCAATAGTCAAGTATAAGAATTTATATCTACACTTCTATTATTTGTGTTATGTTTAATCAATGAAAATGCAATAATTTTTTATTAAAAATATTTTTTCTAATAAATTTATATGACTACAACATAAAAATAAAAGAAATCTATTTATTTTTTCATGTTTATATATATCTTTTATAAGTCCATAGAATTTATGAAATGGGTTATTAAGTTATAAGTAGCAAAGTTATTGATGCTTAAACGAAAAAAAATTTATTTGCATTATTTCTTTCATATATTTCTAAATGTGCTCTGAAGTAGAATATAACACTATTTCGACTTTCAAAGTAGTGATTTTCGAATTTTTACTTGAATGTTTTAACTACGGAGAAAATGTATGCCTTTTTGAATATTAGACAATTTATATTAAGGTTGTTGCCGAATTCGACAGATAAATTCAAAGAAGTGATAACAAACCTCAAAGAGTAAAACAATTACCATATAAATTAGGGCCCCAAACAACGTTTAGTATATGAGCACTGCAAAAATATAGGGTGTTCAAAAATTGATATAAAATGTAAAAAATTAATATTATATAGCATTCACTATTTCAACTCTGATTTTTTTTTAAAAAATTCACATACTAAGAGTTTTTTTCATGCAGATACGATCTAAGGAGGTTATAAATAATTAAAGAATGTAAAAGTAGTTTTTATCCATTATCTTCAAAAACGGCGAAGAAAAATGACAGCGTGAAAATATAAGAAATGTTATGCACTTTAATTCATAAATAAGAAGTATTTTATAAAAAGGAAGTGTATTCATGAGAATATATTATAAAAATGTTAGGTTCTGCAATGCTAACTAATGAATACTCACGCATTGTTTTTATTTTCCTCAAATACACGAAAATGCTTGTTTGCGACTATCTTGTTACAATCCTCGCATTCGTAGGGCATTTTCTTCGCCAGGTTCATTGATTTCTCGATGCCTGTTTTTATGATTTTCATTGAAAAAAAATGTCTCCTGCTAACAAATGTTTCAGGGAATTTTTTCTTCTCTTTAATCCATGCTATCAATCCTTTGAATTTATCTTTCTAATTTGGCAACAATCTCTGTAAACAATGTTGTCACGATGTTTTCTGGAGCTCATTTTAGTTTTGGATATCTTAAAAACTCTTCAGTTTTCACACTACATTCTTTTATATAAAAGTTAAAAGTGTAAATTGCTTGCATTTTCATGCTTTTATTTTCTCCAAGTATCAATATTTTTGCACACAAGGGTTAAGAATTAATTTTTCGTTTTCAGTAATTTACGCTCCCCTGTATCATCCAACCAACAAGTTACCTACATAAAATTTTTTTGAAAATTTGCTTTCACTTAAAATGATCCCAAATTGAAGCATTGGCTGTGATGTCCTTATTAATTTTTTTAGTTTCCAAAAATTTCTGGAGACCTTACATTTTTGGAATTTTTACTTTCAAAATGTCGTTTGGAATCCTATGGAGTTGGGATGAAATGGAATTTTTATATTCTCTTAGTGCCTGCTATTACCTCTTTGAATTTGTCAATTGAATATAGCCACACCTTGTATATTGAATTAATTATATGTATTAAACACTAAAATATATGGCACAGAAATTGCACTTATTATTTACTGTAAATTGGCAACCGTAAAAAGTAAAGAATTTCTGTAAAAGTAAAGAATTCCAAAAGAATTTCTGATTGCTTCATTCATTTAGCCTTTGGAAACTGCATTGAATATTATATTAATAATATAAGCTAATTAACAGAGTAGCAAAATATTTTTAGAAAATACTGGAAGATGGTTTGCTCTATCATCAAAAAGTATATTCAGTCAGAAGAATAAATATATGAAAGAAAGAAAGAATTGATTTCTAATAGTAAATTTAATCTAGAGGAAAAAGTAAACTAAACAGTCGCTAGATAATTAATCATGATAAGGAAAGATTAATGTAAGTTTTCTCGCCAAGCACAACAAAATTGTGCCAATTGCTCAAAAGCTTTGACAAAGCCCATTTTAATTCTTGCTTTTTGATAGATACAGAAAGGGCTACAAATGGTTTTCGATTTTAAAAAAATGCAACGATTACATTTTTCTGAGATATACTTCCATAATATTTCTGTTTAGTCGATCGTATTTTAATGGTAAGTCTTACTATTAGTTCCATGTTGTGATATAAATTTTTTAATGTGTAGCACGTGGAATTTTAATATTCTTTGAAACTGTTTTTCACTAAAATATATATTTTATAGAAAATTAACATAAGAAATGCAGATTTTATGCTTTTAAAATGTAATATTAGTCCGCAAAAATGTTTTAAATATATCAGAAATTAAACAGTTTATCTCATGTCATTTGAAATCCAATAATACTTAGAAGATCATTGCTGTAAAGCTTTATTAATTAAATTTACAATCAATTTTATTAATACGAAGAAAAATTTGTATTCTTATTTAACAGAATTACTGACAACAGAAAAGATATTTCTGGAAAAATGTGTCATATTATCTTAACGAGGAAGTTTTAAGCTTGGATTATGTTACCTTTTCGGAACCAGAACTCTCAGAAGGATTTCATTTTCAGTCCAATGCATTCAGAAGGAACATGAAATGAGAGTTTAATGCGTTTGGATTCACATTACATCCCAAGTCTCTTAATAAAATTATTAATGCTTCTGCTCTTTCAATGGTAGAGTGGCATCAAATACACTAAAGCACTTTGCTAAATCTAGAAAGAAAATAATCTCCTAGATATCAGAATTAGTTTTATTGCTTTTTGAAAAATTTAACATCTCTATACGCGAACATAATTAGTATATTATTCTTTAATATATTTAATACATAATTCTTAAATAGATGAACTTATACTAAAATTCATAGCATTTTCTTCCCAAACAAAGATTTTTCAAGTTCTGTAAATAATTTCAAAAATTAACTGTTAATTGACAATAAATTTACCTTCCCCCTATTTAAATCTAAATAAAGTAAGTAAAAAATCCGTATTAAAAGTTATTTTTAAAGAAATAAAATAATTAACCAAACTGCTCATTAGATATAAAAAAGTCAAGATTTTATATGTAACAATTTTCTTCTGAAACAAATAACTTATAAACAAAATTAATTTTAATTGCAAATACTTATTTTTTCTGTAAGATACAAATTAGAAACCATATCATTAATTCATATCCATTCACCATATGTATGATAATTCTTAATCTAAAATTGAATAGTTGTTCAAACCTTAATGTTTGTACAATGGAATGTTTGAAAAATATGACCCTTTGACTGCCGTGTGACTCGCCCGTTGTTAACACCAACTTTCTAATTACAACGAACAATTTGTCTATTTAGTTAACTCCTTCTCTTTTATAATTAAGAAATAGCAAAAAAGGCTTATCTAATTAGGCAGATTTCTAATAATTCTAATAACGGCTGGAGACAGGGCAGGGTTCTAATAACGGCTGGAGACTCGTTATAAATGGATCAGGATTGTTAACAAAAAAGTAATATCCATATCTGTACTAAATAGCATTTATAAGGCTTATAAAAACTCATTTCATTTTATTCTTCTGATGATTACAGTCTTGTAAATGCATAGTTACAGGTTCCTGAAAAGAGCAGCGCTTGAGATACATATAAAGATCTTAAATCTTTCTTTAACAATACTTTGTTTTAAAAACCAGTAATAAATATTTCTAGAATTTGATCATTGAAAGTTTTTATATAAAATTTAAGAAGTTTTTTTTGTTTTAGGGTGCAAATTTTCATGAAATAATTCATTACAAACTAGCCGCCTATGGCGACTAACTGGTTCACCAATGTTAATGCTAAATGCACCAATGTTAATGCTAAATCGTTAGAATGCTCAATTAAATATTTTAAATAAATTTGTCTCCTAATAAATTTTTCAAGAAAATATTGTTATGCTTTAAATTTTGATAGTCACATAATTCACTTATATATTATTATGTAAGCCTTAAACCATTCTATTCATTGAACTATGCACCTCTAATTTTCTGTCAGGGCCCATGAAATCCATTTCAAATTAAACTGAAAATGACGAAACTGCAATTAATATCAAGGCATTTTATACTGAAAGCAAACATGCAATTAAAAAATATATATGGAACTGAAAGCAGAGTCAATTGGCATTGAAGTCTTATAGACATAAAAGAATAATTTTCATAAAAGGAAATTACTATAGAGGAATTCCTCATTTATTAAACACTATGAAGAAAGTTGTATAAGGCTTCTAAAATAGTGACATATCAAAACTGTTAGAATGTCTAATTAAAAAAATAATTTGTTGTAAAGATTCAGTTGTCATTTTATATAATCAATAATTGGGACGAAAAAATTTGTTTTGTGTAACAAAATCATTAAAATAAATCGGGCGAATAAAAAATATCAAATTCTTGAAGAAAAAGGAATCATCATAAATCCACAACAAATAAAATATCCAGTTGTTTTTTTTAAACTGCTGAACTGAACAAAATAAGAAATAATTTAGGCTATATGTAAATAAATAGTTGCTTTATGTTACAGATTTTGAATCATCTTCTCATTACTGCAAAAATTCCAATTATAAAATTCAACTTTTGGGAGAACATAAGTGCAGAAACGCGCAATAATGTCAAAACAATGAGGGTTACATTTTTTATTTATGAATTCCACAAACATCACCTTATCCATAAACGCGTGATCAAGAAACAATGTCATCATAGTTACCTTCACTAAAAGAAACGGATTCAGTACATTTTCCCATTTTTTAATCATATAAAAAACTATGACGTAAAGTTAAAGGAACTAATTAAAGAAGCGATTTAAAAGAAAACGAATATCAATGATTTTTAAAAGCTTTGAATATTTATGTAGATTTTTAAATTTATGAGAGTATACTTTAAAGAATTAATTATGGTATGTGCTTTTTTAAGATTGAGCTTAATATTGAGCATAACTACTTTTATTTTGTATATTTGACCAGACTTTATTAGTAATCAGCTAATTCATAGGACATATTGGTTTACAGGGTTACAATTTAACGCTTTAAGAATACTTAAAATCCATATTTTATTTAATATAGTTATTTCAAACTTGGAGTTGTGTAAATCTGCTCTTTTAATATATTTTTACATTCCATCCTCATTATCATATGACCTTTCTAAAAGAAGGCAGAATAGAATTAACCACTTGACATACGAATTTATTTGTATTACTTTCTAATTAGATAACTCATCCTATTTTGGTAATTTATTGTTAATTTGATTTTTTTAAATAATATATGGAGCATTTGGGATACCAACTCCTTTTATTTTGATTTTTTCGTAATTAAATGCTTAATTCTGTGGTTTAATTGCAAACTTAAAAATAAAAATGCAGTAATTCGATGCGCGTGTTAGACACGCTATTGTATGCGAAGTGGTTAAAAACCACAAGTCATCTTACTTCCATATTAAAATATGCTGATAAAATTATCTGAAGCTGTAAGAATCATAATCATAGTTTCTAAGTTGTTGTATTTGTTAATATATCAAAATTTCCCATCGGTTTTTATCTAGAATACTGCAAACCACAAGTTTAAATTGAAATTACAACAGCAATTGAAAATATAAGCATTGTAAAATGACATCTCCTTACACATCTATTGTATACTTCATTTCATAACTCAAAAAAATTAAAGAAAAATAATATTATAAAAGAATGGATTTTACAAAAGGATTTAATAAATTTCTCACAAGTAAAAAATATTTCTAAAAGATATTTTCTAAACTATTTTGAGACTTTATTTTATACCAATTCCGTGTTATGCTCATTTTACAAAATATCATTATTATACACTATCCGGACAAAAGTATCCGGACACCCCTTAAAAAAGTGTTTATAGCGGGTGAAGCAATTTGACGTGTAATCGAAAGCTATAAAAACGTTAGCAGCGTTTTGTCTGATTTTATTTAGGCATTTGTGCGGCAATGAGTAAGTCAGTGAGTTTGATCGTGGCATTATAGTGGGATGCAACCTTTGCGGGAAATCAGTTCGTGAGATTGCAGGTATTCTACAGAAGTCTGAATTAATTGAATAAATAATATGTGGAGACATCAAGGTTGTAGAAGATTAAATAAATTTTTGATGCTTGTTAGATGCTTATAGAAATAGTAAAAAAAATATTTGATAAAAGTTTTTATCTGTTATAGTTGTATTTTAAGTGAAGTTATCCGGATAATTTCGTCCCAATAATACATCTGTAAACCCACAACTAATGAAAGAGAATGAAAATCTCTCTATATGTAGATGTGTCTGTGCTCCAAATACTTTATTATTTTACAAAGAGCTGAGAAATTTGGTGCTTTATATTTTATAAAGGAAGAAAGTGAAATACTATTAAGACGAATTTTTAAAGATTCAAAGTGAAACGTATTTAAAATTTTAATATTATTTTTACAAGAATTTGACACTTTTTTAAAATGGCAAATCGCTAAAATTGGCCGAAGATGTTTTTTCAATATATTTTCAAAAATTTATGAAATTGCTTTTCAAATAAAATTGGCTTAATTATCTTGTAATTTTTTTACATTTGATGATTTTTAAAAATTTGTATTTTGCATAAGATTTTTGTTTAGTAGATTTCCTAATTATTGTGAAATTTCAATCACTTTTTCATAAATTATTTAATCCTGTAATTATCTTCCATAGTTAAAGCCCTAGCAAAAATAATTATATAGTACGCTGAAGTTAGAATATTGGAAATAACTAACTAGAATTCACAATATTGTCTTCTGATTTGATTCTCTATGGTAATAATGCAAACAGAAAACAGATTATTAACAGATTGTTAAACAAATTTTAATGTATACATCTTGATGCCTAAAAATGCATTTATTGAAGTATATAAATAAGAATTTATTTGTACTATAATAAATTTATATCAAACAATATTAATTTTTCATTAGAATACTTGGTCATAAATGCTGAGCAGTATGAGAATAAAAAATTGGACTTAAAACTAATTATATCAGACAATTTTTGTAAGGGGTAAACAGTATTTAAGAATAATTGCTTAATAATTATAATAATATCGATAACCTCTCATGAAATAAATAGATTTAGTCATGATCACTGTAATTATATAATTTTAAAACGTATATGTATTGTTAAATGCATTTTTGATCAAAAGTTACATATTTATTATTTAAATGTAATTAATCGCTTTCCTAAATAAATTTCGCTCCTAACTTACCATTAAATTAACTAAAATACTACAAAATGTATTTTATTTCTTCTTCAAAACAAACTATTCATTAATAAAAATAAACCTTCTGTCTGTGACTGTTTTTGTATAAATTGTGCTACACTAACGCTTCAAATCGAAAATATTTTCACTATAAAACGCTTATTTTAGTTCTGAAGCTTTTTGACAAAAAATATTCATATCAGACGTTTCCTAAATATTATGATATATGCGCATAAATTTCGTTTCTCGAAAAATATATGAAAACATTAAAAATAAGTAACCGGATATTGCTTTGATAAAATGTGTTTGGCGATACGTGGGTGGTATTAAAATAAAAGTCTGATTGAAGCATGAAACATTATATCTTAAAATCGATTTTATTATGAATAATAAATAAATTCTTTTGAAGATTTGAAAAGTAAGGGTAAAAAAGTTTAATGCATATTTCATAGATTTTAGATTTTATGCTGCACATTTGTAGAAGAGTTTGAGCAACTTGAAATCGTTTGATTTCTCCCCTTTTTTCCTGCTGTTATTGTTTTTTTTTTAATTATTTTGCAAGGAGAAAAACATTTTAACTGTAAAACCATTTTACCAGCTTCATAAAATATTTACGTTAGTAATTTTGTTTAGCCATAAAACCACAAATAGTAGTAGAAAAGTAGAAAAATTATACAAGTAGTAAAATATACAAGTAAAAATAGATGCAAGCAAGCGAGTAAACATAACAAAAAACATAGTGTTTTAAAAGGCAAATAAAAAAAGGCTTTTTAAATATTTTTAACTTTCAAATACTCTAAAATTATTTTTAAAATTCGAATTTCAAATAAAGTACTGATTTTAGGCTGAATCAAAATTTAATTGAATATTTTGCTTATGTCATTAAAAATTAAATTTTTATTTCAATTTTCAGTTATTTAAAAGGATTTAGCTTCCAATTCACTGCCAGAAATATTATGAATTCATGAAATATTTTTTCGTAAAACTCATCACGAGGTGTCGCCATCGACATGGGAACAAAATTTAATTACATATATCGATTAGTCAATAATTATTTTCTGAAATTTTAATAAAATAAATATTGTTATCGAAAATATTAATTTTTTTAGAACTGTAGGTAAAAACATAAAAAGCTAATTACAGATCAGATTAAATTAAAATATATAAGAACGAATGGAAAGGATAAAAATATTTATGTTTTTCAATAGTAGTCATTTTGTTCTGGTAAATATATTAAATATGGCATAGGTATACCCCGTACCGGCCGAAGCCATTCGGATATAACGATGAGCCGCCGCAAAGCAACACCCACCGAGCATGGAAGTTCCGGTAAATCAACTTAATTTTTATAAAAATTAATTCAAAGGACCAGATCGGAAAAAGACACGAATTTAAATTCTCAAAAAAATGTCACCTTGACTCCAAGCATAGTAATTACCAAACATTTCAACAGTTATTAGATAAGCATAAAATGTAAACAACGTTAACTAGGAAAATGCTGTTAAAAAGGAAAAGGTAAAAGCATTTCAACGGTTATTAAAGGAACATAAAAATGTACACAAAGTTAACTAATAAAATGCTGTTAAAAAGGAAAAGAATAAACATTTTAACAGTTATTAAAGGATAGAATATATTAAGTATAAAAGTCCCAAAACTTAATTGTAAAGAGACAATGAAATCAAATGCAAATGAAGCAATAACATTTCAAAGGTACACAGAAAGACTTGCAACGATATAATCAATACCAGATGGCAATAATTAAAGAAGGAATGAAAAATTTACTGGGAATTCAAATAAGCGCATCCATATAGAATTGTCAAAGACTTAATGACTGGAATCCGATAAGTTGACCAGTGAACTGAAAATACAACAGAAATCGTTCTTTATGAGTTTAATTTCACTGTACACAGACAGGGGGTTTAATAAAATATTTTCATATTGAATAAATCGAGCTATTTCCTTTTACAACAGAATGATAATACAAGCTAGCTTAAAGTTCCTGACAATAAATTTTAGGATTCTCTATTGATATTTTATGACAAAATGAATAGAAATGATTCCCAACTGCAAATTAAAAAAAAAACTGCAAATATATGTAATCTTTGATATTTTATCCAAATATAATTAAATGGTGAAACATAAGCATAGCAGATTCTTTTAACTTTATAAAAATTAAAACGTGTTTCTATTCGCACAATTATTTGGTGTAAATTAAAACAATAATGAAAATCCTAGTTATTTTCTGTTTACTTTTAATCTGCATTCCAAAAATTAACATGCAAAATTCGTTATTATAGTTGGGCATCTTAAATCTACTTCATAAAAGAAGATCATATTCTGAGAATTTGTATTATATAACTTTAAATTTATCAGCCTTAAATTCTTAAACATTTTTTCGAAGCTTTAAGTCAATGTCTTGCCTTTTCGTATAAGAAAATTATGCTAATATCATACAATACTTAAGAATAATAAACAACCATTGCAGTATCTATTTATAATAATAATAGAAATATGGTAAAATTTATTCTATTAATAAAAAATAAAATCTAACATAAAGAATTAAGCAAAGAAAAAAATGAACTAAGTTTTTTTTTTTACTTTGCTAAATTCTTAAAAGAAAATTATCATCGTTTCAACATTGAAAATCAGATAAAAATCAATTAAAAATTTTTACATCCATTGAAAATGCAATATGGAGATGGCAGTACAATAGTAGTTGCAGAAAAAGTATATGTTTATATCAGATTTCATCAAATCATTCGATAGGAAGATTACAGTTTCAGAAAATTTACGTTTGTATTTTGTATTTCATTGCAGATATAAATTGATCTCTGAATTTAAAAAATCTATGAAATTATTAAAGTAATTAATTCATTCTGTGAATGTTGTTTAAAAACTAAAAAAGTAATTTTATTCATTTAGTTCAAAACAGTCTCGAGCAATCGCGTTCACAAACAGACAGCATATTCTATAATTGCAATTTTCTAGCTGTGAGAGATTGAAAAATGAAGATTGAACAAAACGTGAAATTGAAGAATTTTCTCTATTACAAAACTTTTTTATTCCATGTATTTTATCAACATTATAAAGTAAATAAAAAAAGAAAGGTTCTTCCCTCCTTTTCCCTCCTCTATTCACTTTTTACAACTTTCTATCAGCAAACTATAAAAAAGAAGAAAAAAAAACATTGTGATTTAAATCCCCACGAACAAATTACCAATCAAGGAAAGAAAAAAAATATAACAAAAAGTGAATATATAAAACAATTTTTAATATTAAATTAAAGTTAAAAATGTCAGTAAAAAATTCGAAACAGGCAGAATATTTTATAAAATTTGAAGATTTAACGAATATATTTAAGATTGAGCGAAAATCATTAAAAAACTTTTTATATAAGTAGTTGTATGTGAAAAAAAGTGAAATAAACTCATGTTCAATAATTTAGGATATCAAAAAATGAATCACTTTTTATTGCAAAAATATTTTGTATTTCTCTTTTTTTTAAAAAAAAATCATTTTATATGTATTATTATAAAGTTGGAGATCGCATATAACGGATATGAGAATAATGACAAAACCCAGATGTGGTTTATTTAAAACTTGTGAATAGTTTACATGGCAATTTCTGAGAAGTTTTACCGATAAAAACTTATGCAGGAAGTTGAATAATAATATATTCGATTCCAAAATGAGATAAGGAAAGTTAATAATTGGAAAAAAAATGAAAATTCACAAATATAGTATCTGTAGGTTGTGATTTTAATATTCAAGATAATATGGAGGATAAATTAACATACTTTCAATATTTTACAGCAAGAAGACTTTCAAAAAAGTCAATTTTGAAAAAAAAAATGTTTTATAATTCCTGCGTTAAGAAGAATGTAGCTAATTAAAAGAATCCCGTTTATATTTAAAATGTTTTATATATTTAAAAAAAAATCAGTGCAGTTATCATATTTGTAATGTAAGGGAACATTTGTGCATGTGTGTAGGTTAGGGGGGGTGAAAGGGAGAACGTGTTTGTATATGTGAGTATAAATATGTCTACTGGCGTTACTCAGAATATACTAATTGACTTAATTGCACCAAGATTGATATAAATATTTTTTGGAGAATATGTTTTTCAAAAGTACTGTTTTTCAAAAAAAAAAAGTAAAATCATCATTAAGATAGATTTTGAGTATTTAATTTACATCCTTTATGATAAAAAGTTTTAAGTAAGATATCAATCCTAATTTAAATCGAATCGAAAGTTTGTAAAGCAATTGGTAATGACAATATTTTGTTACTTGCACAAGATGGGTGTTAAATATTATGTATTGTTGGCTATTCCCCTATAAGGAAATTTATTCATTTAAATACAGCCAAATTGGTCCGACTAAAAATAAGTATTTGTGCTATTCCGATTTTGGAAAAAAAAGAAAATAATTGTAATTTTTACAATCAATTACAATATATTGAATCGATCACAAGCGACAAGAATGACACCATTACAATAGATAATATATATTGTCCTTCCCTCCCCCCATATTTTTTGTCAAAATTATGTGGTCAGAATTGGGCATAATAGAACATTGTTTCACTTTATTATCAAATATTTCCTAATATTTCAGCTCTAAATGCCTTAAAGACACCTATGATGGCGTCTAAATATTTCAAATGAGCTGTAAATGTAAGAATGAGCTGAATCTTTCATGCGACTTGAAAATTAATTAATGCTAAACAATGGTAATTTTCTCAAAAATTATGTTGCATTTTAATATTTTGAAATTATTACTTTCATTAAATATTTATTTATTATAAATAATAATATATTTTATGACATTAAGAAAATGTAGTTTACATATTCAAAAATCTAGAATTTCTGTAGATGTTATGGTAAGTGATAACTCAGCAAAAAATTAGAAACGAAAATGTATGTTGGAAAATGAGAAAAAAATAAGAAATGTTAATGAAATTCCTTTAAGTAAATGTTTTTAAATACATTATGACAAACCTGGACATATTTTGTAAACATTTTAAAATTACCAAAATACTTTACAATGTATTGAGATAAAAATTTGAAGATCAGAGTTTTGGTAGAAAATATCCCAATTTAACTTTTCATAAACCCTTCGAATCATGACTTTTTCGATTCATTTAAACTTATTTTATTTGCTTTTTTCGCATTATGTATAAGCACAAATATCCATATATAATATTTATTTTTTAATTATGCTTATATTTAATTTTTTCCTTCTTTGTTGTAGCTAAATTGTAATAGTTATGATATATTTTTGCACTAATAATTAATAAAATCGTTTATCCTTTGTTGGAATATTATATAATTCTTTAAATTTTAAAAAAGCTTAGTTAAATTATAACATATAAAACACAAACACAATAATAGAAGGATAATATGTGTCAATATTATTAAAAATGAGTAGTCAATACTTTTATTTCCTCTTTAGATTTAGACTTTCTCTCTTTCCTTTAGACTGAGATTTATGTCTCAGACAATAAGAGCATTTTGAAATATTCAGCACTCTGATAAGAAGAATAAAAAAAAATTAAAATCCAATTTTCTGACAATTAATAAGAAGCTTAGTTTTTATTATTACTTCTGCATTTATGACAGCGCACCGAATTATGTAATCTTTGAAAGAATTGCGAAAGGATTTCACTTCCAAATATCGTGTTAGAATTTCTCATTGCATTGTCTGTATCTCTAGTACAAAAATTATGAAGAACAGTTAAGTGACGTCACATTTATCAATGCTTTGGGTTTCTTGAATAAGAATGGGAGAAATTACATTTAAAAATTCTTCAAATACTGAATGTTAACCAATTTAAAGGTTAATTAATCTCAGATATCTGCTTTTTTCCCTATCATATTTTATTTATCGACTTTTCTTTCTTTCTTTTTTTAAAACAATCTTTGTTCTAAATTGCTAAGAGCTTCATTTTTTTTTCAAATTGATGTTTCATATACTAGGTAAATAAATAAACCTTATATGATAAAATGTATCCCTAATATTTTAAGTGTTTATTTGGATAACCATATGTAAGCTAATATTAGGCTTAAATTTTTTTAAAAAAATCCGAAATAACATAATGTCGAGGTTTGCAATTGTACAAAATTATACTAAATTAAACATCTAGTTTTTGAAGCATTTTTTAACATTTAAATATTTTATCCGAATTATAAGTAAACAAACAGAAATGGTTATGTTATTAAACCATTCCATATGATTTAAATTGTGTATTCAAATACCTGTAAATAAACAGATGCTATACAAATAAAAACAATTCGAACTAACATAATTGTATGATTTTTCTACATTTTATCAAGAAGAATGTATTTAAAAAGTAATACAAAATATTTTTTATGTACTTAAATCTGTTAAATAATTATATTATTTGATGTGAATATTGCCGGCGTCCTGGCACAGAGGTAGCGCATCTTCCTCCGAGGTTCGAGCATCGCATAGGGCATGGTTGTTCTTCTGTGTATTGTCTATGAGATGTGTGAGTATGCGCCCCGCAAAAAGGGGCTGTGCGAGTGAGTGTGTGTGTGTCATGCTCATATGACCTTGAAGTCTAAATTATAGCCTCGGTACTCAGGGACCGTACCCTCAGAAGATACTGCACTCCTCTTTCACACACGCGTCATCATCATCATCAATTTCCATATTACAATTGTTTAATCAAATATCCTTATATTGCAAAAAAATTTCTCATTCATAACTCCAGGTAATTTTAAACATTCGAAAAAAAAAACGCCCCATATAAAGTTTGATTTCATTTTAAATTAATGCGTTTCTATAAAATAAGAAATTAATATTGGTATTGAAATGTGATGACTAATATTAGAAAATTTGCCTTATCTTGCACTGCCCAATAAATTTGAAATTTGTGGTAACAGTTTTAGACAAAATGGTCAACAAATTCAATTGACAACCGTTTTGAATTCATTATTTTAGTGGATTATCATTAGAGATATAAATTTGGTCATCCCTCAACTAGAATGCTATGTAATTTATTGATAGAGCGGCAAGGCTATATCTAATCATAATAATGACATGTGAAGACAGAGAACTGAATGGATGAATCTTATTATCCTGTCCTCTTAGGAAACTAGGATAAAGTATTAAGATGAACCTATCCTGGTATCTATATCGGAGGATATGAAGTACGAGTATCTTAGAATATTCGGCATAGACGGATTAGGAGAGCATTTGTAATTTTTTGATATTAAACCTACTTAATTAATATTGTAGGGGAATATTAAAAATGACACAAGAATATTGAAATGGCCATTTATTAATTAAATATTAAATTAGACAATTTTAAATGTGGATACCTATAATTCGAATAAAATGTATCTTGTAATTTACGAGGTTTTAAAAATAGTAATTAAAATACATTAATGGGTTTTAATGAAAAATGAATATTCTGATATAGAGAACCGAAAATGAACTATTCATTGATAAACTTTTGTATATGATCCCCTTTTTTGTATATGATCAATAATATTTTTACTCATTCACCTACATGGCATAATAGATTTTATCCTATCTGAATATTTTATTTTTTAATTAATACTATCAATTAACACTGTCCATATATATATTTATATATCTTGTGCAAATTTTCAATAGTTAGTATAAAGATTAAATTAATAAAGTTTAAAATGAAATCTGCTATGCATATTTCAATGTATCATGTCAAAACATAAGTTCTTGACCACGTGCTTGTGCAAGTTAAATTATATTTTTATTATATTATTGTTTAAAATAAAATCACATTTTTTTTAATGTTCCATTTCATATAATCACGAGCTGAAAATGACATTTTTCTAGGTTTTATTTGCTGTAATAATTAATTTAAAAAAAAATGCAATGGCAATCAGATAATAAGATTTTTATTTTTTGCCTTCGGATTTTTTTACTTTTTACCTACATATTTTTGCTGACACCACAAACTTCATTCCCAAAACAATATCATGTTCTGACTTGATAATAAAATACTTTTTATTCATCCACTCAAGTTCAAATAAATTTTTTAAACTTGTACGAGATGATACTTGATATTAATTTATTTTTTTCAAATACTTATTCATTAATTAAATTTAACTGATATTTAATACTTTAAATAGAGTTTTAGCAGTTTGAAATGAAAATTGAAATAAATTGACAGTAAAATGCAAGGATTTTAGTATTTTTCATGTGATGTTGAAGAATGCGATTTTAATTCTTATAAAAATCAATGATTTTTTATTATATAAAATTTTTCCTTTTGGTATACGTTTTATCCAAATGACTTTCAAGATTGAGTTAGTAGTTGTAGCTTAGTGGTTCGAATGAAAGATTTACCTCAAAAAATAAAATTGAAGAAATTTTAGGCATTAGGGTTTTTTTCCAATTTCTTTCCTTAAAATCTTTGTCATCAATTATTGGTCATTGGACAGTTCTCCTTGTCCAAATTCTCCATGGTCATTATCTATATTAATTAGAAAAAACATATTACTAATTCTTTTACAAGGTAATTGAATTTTAATTCAGTAGTTATTTACATAAATATTGTGAAATATGTAAACTGAAACCAAGTTGATAAGGTGAGAGGAAAAGAAGAAATTATGATTTGTGGTTATAGTTCTTATATTCATACTATGATATAAACAAGTATTAAAGAATTACAAAACACTTTTATCTGAGATATTAAGGTGACCAGGGACCTTCCGAATGATTTTTTGTAATTCTCACCTTAGCAATTTGAAATTTTACAGGAATTAAGGGTAACACTACAGGAGATGACACACAAAATTGTAAAGTATTATGTTAATTTATTTACGAGTTTGTGGGGTTGATATAATATAATATTAGCGATAAATAGCGTTAATGAAAAATTTTCCATGCGCCCCAAATTTGTTCGAAAACACTCCAATTTTTATTATTAATTCCTCTAGCCCTTTTGAAACAAAAGTTGGGATTAAACTTAAAGTTTAACTATAAAATATCAAAATTATCCAATATAATAACTTAAAACTACAGATTTTTTAAAAAAAAGTTTAAGTAGTTTTGAATAGTTACATTGGTTAATTTTGATATTTCGTACTCAAACTTCAAGATTAATCCCAAATTTTGTTTCAAGAGGGTTAGAGGAATTAATAATAAAAATTGGAATGTTTTCGAACAAGTTTGGAGCGCATGAAACATTTTTCATTAACGCTATTTATCTCTAATAGCCACCACGAACTCATTAATAAGTTAACATAATACTGAATAATGTTTTGTGTCATCTCCTATAGTGTTACTCTTAATGCCTATAAAATTTCCAATTGCTAAAGGGCAAATTCTGAAAAGTTATTTTAAAGGTCCCTGGTCACCTTAAGTTAATTTGTTCACAATATATTGTTTTTTACATTTATTCCGATAGCACTCATCTCTTATTTACTACCTACACGCATTTTCAGGATGATATGTCTTTTATGCTTAACTAAGTCTTCTTTTACTCAATAGTTCTTGATAAATCCTAATGCTTTATATCGTATTCTTAAAGGGAAAACATGAGCAATAGTTTTGTCTATAGAAAACTTTAAGGTAGTGGCGTTGAATTATGAATACTCTGTACATTATTATTACAGAATAAAACATTGTATAACATAATTATATCTTTAAAATATCAAACTAAATTCGAAATATATGTTAATATTAACGAGAAGAAGTTTTGATTTGGTCTTTAACAATTAGATTATCAGATAATTTATATCAGGAGTTCTGAAACTTTTAGGCAATGAGACCCCTTTTTTAGACAAAGTATTTTGGCGACCCTATTAAAGTTTTAAATCTGTCTAAATTTTAGACAGATATTCTAAAAATTTTACACATACTCATGAGTTTGTAAAGTATGTGTCGGCTATTGGCACCAAATCCCTTGACTCCCTTCATCTTTATCCTTACTAGTATCATCTCATCTCGAAACTTTTATTGAGCAGTGAACATATTACATTCCATTTAAAGATATGAGTAGGGTTGTGTGGGTAGTCAATCCGTTCAGTGAGCAATCCGCAACAAAAACTGAGCTAAGTGCCCGTCATTTTGATCAACTGATAGAGATTTCAAGTGATCAGTCAGCTAAAGTATCTTTTAACATAGCTTATGTCGACAAATTTTGGATACGTATTAAAAAGAAATACCCAGAACTGTCCACAACAGCATTCAAAGATTTGATGCCATTTTCTACATATTACAACTATGAACAATGATTCTCCATAATGATAAATTTAAAAATAAAATCAAGAAATCGTTTGACGCTGGAAAATGACATTGTTTTGTGTGTTACAAAGCTCATTCCAGTTATTAAAAAATGATTTACTTCCAAACAAGCCCATATATCCCATTAACTAATAGAACACAAAAACTAGCTTTTATGTGTATTAAAGTTTTATGTGTACTCTTTTTTAATGAAAACTATAGCAATAAATTAATTTTCTTTAAACTTTTCCTCCACATCTTATGACCCCCCTGGGGGTCGCGACCCTCCTTTTGAGAACCCCTGATTTATATATATCTTATTTATTTCTGTTATAGTTTGCAGTATTCTGTTTCTATTATAAATTGCAGTAATACATTACAAAATTCAATCATATCTAATGTACAATACCTTCTTACATTAAAAAGAATTGAATCTGAGCAATCTTATATTTCAAAAAATAATAAAAATCAAATATATTGTTTTTGTAAGAGACGCGTAATGGAATATCCTTTCCCCCCAAAAAAATTTCCGATCTGTAAACAATCATCTTCGAGCATGATGTTTACTTTCATCGTCGAATTTATTAAATAAACATCCATACGCAAGAATCTTCTTAAGATAAGAATTGTTCAGATATAATCTTTTTTGGTCGAGAACCGAAAAATGCACGAGATTTATTTTTTTCCAATCTGACGCGTAGAATGGTTTTCCTTCAAATCACTTATCCCGTTGCCATTTTCCCTTGCAGGCATTTTCGCAGAAGAATTGCAACATGTAAGTAAACAAGTATTATATTTCTTGTTTGGGATTTTGAATGTAAAAAACAATACAGAACAAGAAAATAAATGGCGTCAAAAAATATTGTTCACTCTATAGAGCATATGAAATATCCTTAAAAGACACGGAAAGATAAACCAAAAGCCATTTTTCTTTTATTTTGTTTCAGTCAATAATTTCTCAATATCGTAGAAATATGTTGTTCTTTCTATTATTTCTTCTTTTAGGAAGTATAGAAAGAAATAATTATTAACTTTTTTTGTATTGTTATATTCTTTAGTTGTTATTCTCAGTCTACCCCCCACTTTATTTCCAATTTTTTCTATGGATTAATACATTGTTTGCTCCTTGTATGTTTAGACATCATTTTTTTGATGTAAAAACAATATGCAAAATTTCAGCTGTTCAACTTAAAATATTGTTGAGTCATTTTTGTCAGACAAATAGAGACGGACATTTTTCAGAATTGTGTTTTTCGAACCCAGGGCAATCTAAAACGTAGAGATTCGTCAATATATATTGAGGTCTATTAAAATATAATCAATGTATCTTAGCATCAAGGCTAAAAAAATCTTTATTTTGATTTCTATCGATCAATTATTTCGATGTTGTTCCTGTATACAATGAATTTGGAGATAGTTGGAAATCATTACTAATTCCATAATTTTCTTAATATTGTTAAGTTTTTAGCGTTGCGGGTTCGGATTGAATGGTCTTTACTTGACGACAGCACAAACAAATTTATTTACAAGTATTTACAGGATGACTTGATAAGGGAAAACTTCAGATAAACACAATCCAGCAGTCAACGGTCACTAACAGCGTAAGTGCAAGCCTTATGCACAATAAAAAAAACCTGCGAAACAGCTATAGTATAGCACAGCAAGCAGTAAATCACATCGAGCTCAATAACACAACGTTAACAACCAACGTAAACACAGCTCACTAATAACAAGCGAGAAAAGTAATCTGCTAGTCCAGCGAAACGCTTCATTTCCACGAGGAGCTGCCAAATGCGCCAGCCCGTCCCTTATATAGCCGGGGGAGGGAGACTCGAAGCTCCGGAAATCACAACGAGCGATCCAGCGGCTACCAGACTATTCCTTTCGCCAAACCAACCCGGCTGGCGCCAAGCTCTTCGACGCCGTCGCCAAGCGCTCCCCCTTGGGCGAGTTTCAGCGGCATTCGCCAGCTTGTAACAATATTAATTCAATTTTCTGGATCCGTAGAAATAGCATTAACAATGCATTGCAACATTTTTTATTATATATATATATATAATAGTTTCTTAAATATGTGAGTGAAAAATATTCCTCTAAATCGGAAAAATATGCTTTATATTAGTTAACAAGTGAGAGTTACCTTTCCAAAATGTTTTAACTCAATCTCTGATGAACTTGTAATGCCAAAGAATGCCTTGTGTGGTACAGTTGTGCATTAGCTACGAAATATTTGCGTTTGGCTTGATTTTAACTTAATTGTGTTATCCTAGGCGAGAATTGTGGCGATTAATGCATGACATGTCTTTAATAGTATATGAAAAACGAATTTGTGATTATGTACGCTTTTCAAAGTATTTGACATAAAATTTGAGCTTCAAAATCTCATGTCAAATTTTATATATTGGAGATATTGCACTTTGAATAACCTTATTTATATGATTCTGATAATATTGATCGAGAGACAGTAAACTCGCTGGTGGATTTCATTCAAATCTGGACAGGTGTTTTCACTACAGTCTACACTATCGATGTGTACCAGATTAGTGTACCAGATTTTATGAATATAGATCTCTTCGTTTTGTAACTATCATGTTAATTTATACTTGCACATACGGACCGACGGATTTCCCTGCATAGATTTTGCACAAAATTTAATATTAAAAAAATTTGGAAATTCGGTGTAAAAACTGTAAATAAGATTTCAACCGTTCAACTCAAAGTACTTTCGGGCCATTTTTGTTACAGAAAAATTAGCGGACATTTTCCATAAATGTTCTTTTCGAATTCAAAAAAGTCTAAAATATGGTGATCCGTCATAGCCTCGAGTTCAAATTTTTAAGGATTGCTATACTTTTACTATACTATGTATATGAGAAAGTAAAAATACAACAAGGCATGGTATATGGGGACTCTAATAATGTTCCAATAATTAATTTGTAATTCTTGAGAGATGCAGAGAGTAATGTCTGAGTATCACTTAAAATTTACATGAAATAATGAAATTGAAAGGTTATAAACGATAATTTTCAGTTCAAGATGTCTGAAACATATAAATATATTAGCATATTGAGCATATTTTACTAAATAATTTTAATCGGAGGCCGCATAGCATTTAGACTTCGTTATTTTTAGTCATACATTTGCTGATTCAAACGTCATAAAAAGTAAATTTTCGCCGGCTTTCTGGCTCAAAGGTAGCGTGTCTTCCTCGTGTTCTGGAAGTCCCGGTTCGGGCATAGTTGTTCTTCTCTGTGCTAACTGTGGATTGTGTGACTGTGCCCCCCCTGTAAAAAAGGGCTATGCTAGCGACTGTGGCGAGTGTGTAGCTAAAAGACGTACTCTTGGCCCTAGTTGGTGCTACTTGAAATGCGAGGCGCCTAACCTCGACCTAAAATCTGCTGATGTATCAGCGGAGCTTGTCCATGGCAAGTGTCATAAGTAATAACAACAGCAAATTTTCAAGTTATTTACACCATTTCTATAAATAGGAAGAGTATGCCTATCTGTAGAAAAAATCTAATGAACCAACGTAAGTCACCCAGTAAAATAAACTGATCAACTGTAAATTGTCATTGGCGAAGGCTCTTTTTTATGTTAATTACTTTAGGATACTTCCAAATATGAGTTAATAACTTATGAAAAAAAAAACAGATTCCATTTCAGCGCAAACCTTGATCAAAAGCCTGTTTTTAGGTTAATCAATTCAGTTTATATAAATTTAAAAGTTAAAAAAACATAAATATTCAAGTTATTTACGTCATTTTTCGAATTCGGAAGAATATTCCTACCTACAGATGAGTAGAATCAGTTGGTGGACCAATTTAAGACAACCAGTAAACTAAACTGGTTAACTACACATTGTCATTGGTAAAGCAATTTTTTTTTGGTTCTTACGTATTAGACCTCTTCGCCAATGGTTTAGTAACTAATTGGCGACACATTTAAATTTGGCGATAAAGATCAATAAATTACACAACAACCGGATTGCCATAAATGACAGTTTGGCAAATCATTAATGACGACTTCAAATTTGGCGATAAAGTTGAACGGTCTAATATGTATGTACTCTTTTTTTATGCTAAATACTTTATAATACTTCCAAATATGATTTAACAATTCCCGAAAAATATTAGATTTATTTTCAGCGCGACAAAATATCAAATCATGATCAGGGGAAAATATCAAATCATGATTCAATCCTGTTATAAATAATGTTTTGAATGAGAATGTAAAATCGAAATACTGGGATAAGTTTCATTTCCTTCATGCAACGTCATCAATAAATTTAATACTAGAAAAACTTTTTTAAATTTATTTCGCTATTTCAGTCTAAGAAAGATGCCTATAGCGCTTTATAAAAACCGCACGTGGGTGGCAAATTCCGAAAAATAACATCAGAATAAAAAGTAATTTTAATGCATAATGTTTTTTATAATGCTGTTAGATTCCGAAAATACTTAGATGAACCTTTCTATAAACAGGAAATTGAAAATAGCAAGTCTATCAGATCGGTTTTTTTATACATTTTTTATCACAGTTGCCAAAATGGGAATTGCATGCTTTTAGAAATCTATATTTATCAGAGGAAAGAGTTAAACTTGAAAGAAAAGTTCATGTTAAAAAAGTAATTTCTTCGGATATGAGATACGTTAGATCATGAATTAGAAATGGAAAAGTATATCTATTCAGGTATGTTACTTCACGCGATATTGGTCGGCCAGAATTTCCGAAAGAAAGAGTAAAAGAATAAAATAGTTTTTACTCAGATCATGCATATGACGGTTATTGGTTTTCATATATTTTAGATTTTTTTACGCATATTCTTAAAATTGACCGAAAATACCAAAATAAATGAATGCAAATTATATTTGACAAAATAAGCTTACATTATTAATATAGAATTATAAGTATTTTAAGTTCAAGAATAGATTTTAAAAAAATAACTTACCGTATCAACTTTAATATTTGTATTTTTCTTTTTGAATCAATCAACAAATAATTATTAATTAACCAAAGAATAGATGATATATAATTTCGAATATTATTTTCAGTTATTTTACAAATACATTCTAATTTTGTATCCTAAGATGTATTCTAATTTTGATTTCTTCATATACTTCCAATATATGGTACTTTTTCAGATTCAGGTTTTATAATACAAAAAATCTGTTAGGGAATTGGGAAGTATATCGTATCCAGTTTACTGATTCAATCAAATATTTGAATCATCTACAGTTTTAATTTTAAAAAATCCCGCTCGACACCATTTGTGTAATTTTTATACTGCAGAATTAATCATGTTCTTTTGTATTTAGGTACGAAGAAATCAATTACTAAATATATCTGCAGCAAAAATAGATTAAAAAAACAGTATTAAAAGAAACAAAGAAAAATTTAAAAATCTAATGCTTATTAGATTTTAGCTAATATATGGCTCAGCGAAAAATAGTTTGTCGAATACTGTTAGAAAACTGTTTATCAGAAGTTACTCGCAAATACCTTTTGACTCTTGATGAAACTTAGATTACCTAAATGATTACAGCCAAAATTTATTTAGTCACTCTAAAAAGTGAAGAGAAAAAAGGTGTACAAACTGATTCTTTCAAAAATGGGAAGTATAAGGATTATCTACGGATTCTCTTTCAATAGAAATTAAAAATATGAAAAATGGGGAAAGTATTAAAACCCATTCAATTTATTATGAGGAAATTTTTTTTATGGCTGGCATTCACGGAGGAAATAAAGTTTTTTCATTTCATTGATTTTCATAGAAGAAACTTCATCTAGACTAAGTTACAAATCCTACCTCGAAATGTACCATAGCATTCTTTAAAAAAGAAAAATGATGACTGATATAAGTAAATTAGGTGCTGCACATATACTTTATCAACATATTTCTATGTAGTCTTCTAATCATTGACGATTATTCTTTAAGTCTATTGAAAAAGAATTCTTTTTAATCCAAATTTACCACGATTGGTCGACTCTGGAAAGTAAAAGAATAGAAATTAAAAGCAATAAATCTAACAATTTTATAAAAACTTCTTCTGTCAAAGAAATCCCTATTCATATATAATTCTAAAAAAACTGTTAAATCAACGATTTTAAAAATAGTCATTAAATTTTAATAACTAATTTAACAACTTTTAAATGTTCTCTGTAGTAATTCAGATTAACAATTACTTGAGGAGCATTAAGTATATACTTCTTAAATATAAAGTAATGTAACTAATATATA
>JAOUZG010051192.1:1767758-1814584 GCA_026289955.1 Argiope argentata
ATATATATATATATATATATATAAAAGGAATCTTGCGTTTTAACTACAACTTTTAAAAGTAACTTATTGAAAATATTCCTCAAACAAATAACATATGAATAGATTTTATACATTTTTGATATGAACTATGAAGAGGATTATTGGAGAACTAATATCGAAGTTATTCTAACGATTATCTACTATTGTATACGTTAAATAATTCTGAAGTATATGTATTGTATGAAATTCCTTCTTTGAAGAATTGGAAAAGTTATATAAGAATGAGAATAGCGATCACTTATTGATTGATAACGATATTTTTATCAACAAACCTCTTCTCAAACTCCTATATTGAATAGGATATAGAATGATGTGATTTGAAGCCACAATATTTGTCATATTAGATCATTTAATATCCCAGCATATGGTTATCTGGAGAATATGTGTGTTTACTTTGGCATTCTGCAGACAAACTGTTTGATTGGAAGTCATCAAATTTGTCATAAATATGCTTTGGAGAATAGACGGCTAAGGCGGGGAATTTGGCGAGTTGACGAGATAAAAACGTCCACGTTGAGTAGAGAACTATTCAATGGTTGGTTTTAGAAGCAGACAAGAACTTGCGTTAATTCAAAATATACCACTATGCTCAAAATGAAACTTCATTGCGGGTAAAGAAGCACTCGCACCAATGTCTGTATTAACTACATTTTCAAAATTCAACTTTCCCTCTCCCTCATTAATTAACTAAAATTAATTTAATTAAGTTAACTAAAAAATTTGCATCTACCATATATGTTGTTGAATTTTTAACGAATTTTGTTTCTAGTTCTAATTATATTTTTGACTATTATTTAAAGTTATAAAAGTTGTTTCATAAATGTATATCAAAACTAAATTTTTTTGTATGAAATCGAATGTATAGGATGTTTGGCCACTCTAAGTTTTCACAGGAAATTATGTTGTCTTTTCACAATACAAAACATTCTACCTATAACTAATAGAAGTGGCTGAAAATATACTTAGAAAAGTAGGAACTTACATATTAGGATAAATATATAGAAAATTTAATGCACAGCCGCTTACGGTTTTCTGAAATAATTTCTGAAAATACTGTCACACAAAAATTTTTTTAAAGAAATTTATAAGATAAAAGATGCCTTTTCTATGATACCAATTTAATTGTCAAGCGATGTTTTTCTTAAATTTAATCATCTGATTTTTTTCTCGTATTTTTTAAAATTGCATTTTACCATTTTTCAGAAATTAAAGTTTTATTAAATATTTAATCATATAATTTTTCTCTTACTGATCAACGCTAAGGCAACATTTTTGCTTATTATCAGGACAAAATATTAGAAAAAAGAAAGTGGAAAAGCCTTAATGAAATAGACAAAATGCATTTAAAAGTAGATTACATAGACTTTTAAATTTCTATTTTACTGTGATATTATGCGAGCCGATTCCGTTAGAAAAATTTATATATGAAATAAAGAAAGTATGTCTCGGCAATAATAGCTTAGTTGTGTTAAAAATTAAGACTATTTTAATGATTTTCCCAGAGCGCATGTTAAAAACGTTACTTGAGAAAATCATGAACATCGTTATACGTACAAATTAATTGTACTTGTTTAAGGACTTTGTGATAAATAATTAAAAAAAACAAAGCAGCGCAAACTCCATAATGGAATCAGGATATCCTTGGCGTATTCTGAACATCTATGATTAAATCCATTATCTTGGAAACTTGGCACTAAATGAAAATCCCCAAATAATCTTGAAAATATGATGATTTTGTAAAATTATGCAAAATGGAGTTGATCTTGGTGAAATCAGAGAATATTCGAATAAATTTAGAATTTTAAATATGCCTGAGTACCCAAAGTTCAATTAATGTAGAGCCCAAAAAATGTCCTCGGGGAATCATTTGGTTGATAAAGATAATTAATTAGAAATATAAATTACTGAAATTGAACTATTTCAGGAAATTGTAAGTATTTTACACAAGATATCAAAGAAAATATGATCCATTTTGACTCATATGTTATTCAATAACTTTTTGAATAACTTCTTATGCTTTAAAATCCATAAAAAATAAATTATTTCATGGATTTATAGGTCCTTCTCATTTCATGGATCCTATTCAAAAAGAAAGTTAAAAAATTAAATCAATTACTCCAAGAAATAGAATTCAATAGAGATCCTGGAATCCCTTTCTAATTTAACAGGATATCAAAATCTTTTTTATTTTTTAAATCACTCAATCAGATTTGTTTGCATCAAGTCAAACTAACATATACGTTGAACCTTTTCTTCTTTCAAAAGCTTCCATTTATTTACAGTTCTTTTTAATTAATGCTTTTCTTTCATTTGAAAAATTAAAAAATCCTTATTTCCTTTCACCAGTAAATATACTTTTTTTTAAAAAAATGTCATTGGCTGAAGGTTATTATTTCATTTTTTAAAGGTTTCACCTAATTGAAAGTCCTTAAAAATTAAATTTTAATTACTTTTTGGAATTCAGCGTAATAGCTAAATAGCGATGTCAAAACTTTATTTGCCCTTAATTTTCTTTAAACTTGATGAAAAAAACTCTTTTGAGCAAAAGTGAAATTTAATTTCAAATTAAAAATGTTTTGAAATTATTTATCGAAATGTGAAATTAGAATACCGAATTGGAGTTTTAAAAGTAAAGAAAAATATTAGACGGCTCTTTACGGCCATTTAACTCTGAAAAAAAAATATTTTCTTACGAGCATTAATATTATATTTTTTTTCGAAATGTGCACTTCAAAACATCAATAGAATCCAATTCATATACATGTTGTCTTTAATTAAAATTCATTCCAATTTAAAAGAAATTAGTTTAATGATCAATATGCTGCTGCTGATATTTTGTATATATATATATTTAATAAGCAATGATTAAAATTCAAATTTTTTACTTTTTTGCAAGAATTTGTTACATTGTTTTAAATGTCAATTATTCTTGAATTCTTTTTACACCATCTTTCATTTAATCAGTCTTTCTTACCTTACTCCTTTAACAATTGATTCAAACCCTTTAATTAAAAAGTACATCAAAAAAATTATGCTCTTAAATTAACTTTATCAATTTTATTCGTGTATATTTGATGATGAACACAATTTTAAACAGAATAAAATGAAACAGAACATTGCAATTACTTTCTATGATAATTATTCATTATTCCGAAACGATTCTTACATTACTATTAGAAAACGGCTGTATTCTTTATTATTTCTGGAAAATTGCATATTTAAATCTTAAAATTTATTTAAAAAAGCACTGTTCATTGTCATTCCATTTGTAATCAAATTTAAACTAAATTAAAGATTTTCAAGACTTTTATATTTTTTGCTGTTAAAACAATTAAAAGAGCTTGGGATCACCTTAGATAAGAGAAATAAAACAAATTTTTTTGAATTTTTTACACATTTTTTATTTGAAAATAATGACATTTCAAAATTAGAAATAATATTAAATTTTTAGAAATGTATTTTTATTATCACTTAATTATATTTTAAGAAAGGTATTTGCATTATTAATATGAAATTTTAAGAAATACTTTTGTATTGTTAATATGAAATACTAAGAAATGTATCTGTATTATTAATATTAAATTTTAACAAATGTATTCGTGTCATTATTATTAAAAAATATTTTTTTCTTTTAGCCAGTAGAATTTTCACCTTTCAACAAATATTATTTGTGGAATAAGCTTTGTTTACTTACTTCCAAATCGGGTATTCTTAATCTTAAGGAATTATTTTCGAACTTGCTAAATATAAATGTTATTCGGATTTAATATAATTCAATTATTCAGCTTCTCAGATACGAGTTAATGTGAATAATTTTTGATAACTTTAAATTGCACTTCAGTAACGTCAATTTGTTCCTGTTTGTCCAATAATTGAATGATAATTTCTTCTTTGTATTACAATTCCTTTGAAAACCCAACCTTATTCAAAATATTATTTACTATTTAATTACAAATAAAAAAAAATTTCCATAGAAAGTTTTGCATCGGCATCAACTATTTGGCCATCCAAGTGCTTTGCGCGTCATACACATGTTATTGTTCTTTTTAAAAAATTAAGATAGTAATATTTATTATAATTAAATAAATACCACAGTCATTAAAATAGTAATTAGTGAAAAAATTCATATTTCGATTAAAATAATTTCAATGTCACTGCAGATTTTTTCCAAAATATGAAGTATACAATCTAAAATATTATCCTATTTCCTGATCCCATTCCCCTTTTTCTATTTCATTAATGTAACAAAAGTTTCATGAAAATGCTTTGGTTCCCAAGCTCCGAGTGAAAGGATAAGATATCGCTGATCTAAACGAATTCTTCTTAAAGATCCCTGTGCTTCCCGTGTCTAAATCGGCGCATGTTGAGAAATCCCTATCAAATTCTCATGGTATATAAGTCCAGGGATAATTAATTTCTCCCTCCTTTATTTCCCCCGCCCCCATTTTTTGTGCAACGCTATAAAAGGACATGATTGTGCCTTCTCAGATGCAATAAAGCGAAATAAAAAAAATTGCACATCTCTTTTCTGTCATCGAATTTGTCATCTGCTTAAAACAAAAATTATGTGTTACATATAAATACCTTGATTATAATCTAGTCATTACAGTGGCGATGCCTAAGTACTTAATGTTTCCATAAAATATAATTATTTTCAGCCATATGAAAATAATTATAGTTATTTTCTATGAAACGATGTATTTTCAGAAATAAATTCTACATTTAAATCAGTGAAGGTACATTTCTCAAAGAAACTATTTCAGGATAGGTGACCAACATAATTAGTTTCAGAAACAATATTAAATCAAAACTCATAGTTGTACAGCTTACAGTTTCAATTACGTTTATTATATAATTTTCAATAATGTTTTCGTATCAACAAACTGAGTTAAGAAACAGCTGTTGCATTTTCAGCATAATATAATTTGTAAATAAAGAATTGATTTCAAAGATCTAACAGATATAAAAAGATAATTTAATGATCATCTCTCAAAAATGTAATTAAAGCTCTGAATTAATGATGTGTAAATCAATTTACATAATTAAATTATATGTTCTATGCCTAATTTCTATGAAAAGGAAAAATTTTTTGAACATTCTTATTTCAGCCAGATATAACAGTCAGAAAAGATTTGCTATAGAATTATATTCGATCATACGGTTGAAACCAATCCCAGCAAATAGTTTCAGAAAGTTTTGAAACAAGTAATATTCCAATTACGTTATAAATAAAAGTAAAATGAAGTGATTGTTTTCAAATAAAATTCAGTGTTTCGATAATTAATTTCCGTATCCAAATCATGTCCTTCTTTTTAAATAAGACTCTTCCTTTTAAATGCCGTATCGACTAAATGAAATTAAGCATTGTTAAATTAAGTAAGTTTCATAATTAAATACGCTCTCGATTAATTAAATGTTACTTTAAAAGTACAAATCATAGTATATTTAAAGGTATATTAAAAGTGCATGTAAAAATGCTTCTTGTGAATTAATGCTGATAAATGATAAAGTTTTTATTTATAATTTGCTTTACATTTAAAAATGTTTAAATTCTGCAACAAAACGCACGTATCTTTTTCTAAAATATATATCGTAATAATAACTTTTCTAACGCATATATATACACACACATGTGTATATTTATTACTTTTTCAGTTAAATCAGATAATATATGTTAGTTAAGTGAAATGTTTCTCACAAATTCTAGAGAATTCTAAAAAAAATTAGATAATGTATTATTCAAATTTTAAAATATTAATTTAGAACAAAAATTAATATAAAATTCCTGCTATAGGCACAATAATTTCCCAGATTGCGTTCTCGTTTGTTCATCTACAAAGACGTATCATTAATTAATGAATCTTATAAAATATTTTCAAATTTGTTATTTACATTATTGCAATGTTTCAGAAAATTATTTTTCTAATATATATCTCAAAATTTAAAACAAAGGGAAAAAAGGGCCAAAAGGAAAAATTTTAGGAAATTTAAAAAAAAATCCATTCACTCCAACAAGATGGGATTCAAAAAACTGGGACAAAATTTCATGGCCGATCCGTCATACAACAAGGATCAAAAATCGCACAGGATCAAAGGGTCGTAAACGCCTGTAGAGGGTGGTAGAGCCACGAGAGGGCATAGCGATACAAACACGAGGAGATTAAATAGTATTCATTGCCGTTGAATGTGCCGGGGATGCTTTGGGAATAACATGGCTAATTGTATACACCTCGAAATGGTTGGCATGCATTTAATATAATGCAAAAATTTTGAACACCTCCTGTTCCTTCAATATTTGTAATACATTAATCAGATGTGAGTGAGTTATTTTCAATAAAATGATCTGTAATGGTTTAGTTTCTCTCTTTTGTATTATTTTAGACGCTATGTAGTGGTTCCGAAACGCATTTGAGGCCCCCTGTTCCTATGCGATACTTTTGATGCTTGTTGTATGACTGATCTGGCATGTAATTTTGTTCTCGCTCTCTTAACCACCCTGTAATAAGTATACAGATTAAAAGCCTTATAATCGTAAATTAATTTGAATAGGGGACTATTTCTTGACTACGTTCCAGCTTTAATCTCTCTATCGTTCATTCTCTTTGTATCTGATAAACCGATGATCGACAGCCACTTGGAGTTAAAAGAAAAAAATAATATTTGATATTTAATTAAATTTGAATCAACAAATTTATAGACAAATCCATTCGGAAGTAGTTTATCTATCCCCATTATGGCGAATACGATGAGCTACTAAAAAATCTAGACATATAAAATCCAATGTACAAGTTTAGCGACTAAAGTTTAGGTCCATATAATTTTTTGTACAGTTAAAAATTCAGAAGGTTGAGCTCGATTTTCAAATGAATGATAACGCAGTAACTCAAAAATGCAATATCTTTAGTAAATACAATTTGATTTGTGATGTTGTGACTATATTTATATTTATATGACAAATTTTTGCCTCAAACGTCCACGACGGCATTAAATGTAAGTATTCGTTTCCCCATATAAATAGATGCCAACGATTAATCATTAAAGACCGTACTCTATAAGTTTTTCAATGAATATTATTTTCAAATAACACGATTAGTACATAAATACGTTTTCTATCCTATACCATGACGCATACAATTGTCATTTGATGAACTCTGAAAATAAATTTGCCGATGTTTATTGCAATTATCAATGTTTACACTTTTATGCAGATGTGAGTATACGAGATAGTTTGGAGGAGACCACTCACACTGATATTCCTTCAATTTTTGCTTATTTAAAAATTAATAAATTTTATTGTCAATAAATGAAAGTTTCTGCTTAAAAAATTCAGTGCCTAAATCATTTCTAACCATATCAGTGTAAATATTGCCCTAGCACGTTTCGTCCTATTAAAAGAAAATTTAACAAAACCTCATCTTCTTTCTCTTGTTCCTGATATTTATGCTGATTTATGTAACTACCAATCAAGTATACGCTTAAAGATGATTTTATCACATCATCTAGAAACATAACATAATGTGTTAGATAAGCGGTTTCATAATATTTCTTCCAATTAACGATTCCAGTAGCATTTACGATAAATGGAATTATTTTTTACGCTTCATGCTTTAGCTTCCTAGACAATAGCGATATTATACGCCGGGCTCCTATTCATTCTGGATGGAAAGAACGCTTAACCTTTTTTTCGTAGAAAAACAATATCCACAAATATTATATAGTAATCTACTTATTTCTTTTATTCTGGCAATAGAGATCCTTGCAGAAAAGAAGATTCTTATCTCAGGATTTTTCTTATAAGAACCTTTATCATAATATGAGACATAACTCACTATATTTTCTTTCTTCTAAATGTTTTTTCAGGAAACGTAATATTTATTATTCTTGACTGCTTAGCAAAGTGTTTTCCTTAAATTGACAGTGTCTTAGTAAACCCATCAAAAATTATATTACAAAATAAAAAAAATCAAAACAAAAATAACTCAAAAATATTAATTTTATAGGAGTTTTATACAAGGCATTACTCTATTTAATTTAAGCTAAATAAAAAATTAATTTAAAAGAAATGAGAAATGGAAAAGGAGAGCAACAACATATGGGAAAAGTTGATATCAGAGGCTTCTGATGATAATAGAAAACTGAATAAATATTTTAATCAATATCAATTTTAATTAATTGACTAGTGTTAGAATCACAGGTGATTCACACATACTTCTTGATCGTATCAAACCATCTAATTAGATTAGCCCTTCGCAATTGTGAGTAAATGATAGAAAAGAACATCTAATAAGAACGATGTTTCAACATCAAATATAAGTCATAATAAGGAATATTTAAGGATTAAAAAAAAACGGAATCACTAATCGGTGGAAAGTAAGAACAGCGAAGAAAATGCTGATAAAAATTCAAATATTTTCTCTTCCTCTCTCTCTTAACTTTCTTTAATTAATGTTTTTTTTATTTATACAATCCAAATATTTTATTTCAAAAATGTAAAAAAAACATCCAACTATTGAATCATGTTATTTATTTTTTACTACGTTTTTATAAAAAATAAAACAAATGAATTTTGTGTTTTGAACAATGAACGAATAATTTGAACGATATAATTGTCCTATTATTTAGACTTTGTCGCAAAGTTTTCTTAGCATAAAATTCATTTTTGGTTTATATACCTTACCCACCATTTTAAAAAGCCAAGAATTAAACATTTTCTTTTAGAATTTATAAAACTATGCAGCGGAATAATAAAAAATCTCATATAAAAATACACAGTATTATCTAAAATGAACATGAGGTTAAACATGAAACAAAAATTTAGGTGCATGTAACTTATTCAGCACGCAGTTTCAAAAAAATAATAATAAGTGGTCTGTATTTTGGACGGTAAGCAAGAAATGGTTGTATTGCACTATAAAATTGTTAAAATCCAAAATACTTGTTATTTTTCTGAGAGCGGTAGAGGTTAATGAGTGTAGAAAATAATTATTTCATTACTCTCCTTTATAATTCTAGCGACCATGATACCAACTTTCCTAATAGAAGTATCTAACTTCAAATAATTTTCATTGATAAATAACTATACTTCCACTGATCTTAGTACGTCTCCATTTAAGAAGATTTATTTCTGGGTTCTCTCACTATAACTTATATTTGATGAATGAGACTTACTATTTAAAGTATTGAGACTTCAATGCTGAAAACGTAAGGGTTCCTCAAATCAAGGGAGAAGCTGAAGAAAATTACAACTGCAATTGGCGAAGAACATTTAGCAATACCGGCATTTTAACTGTAATATAAATGGAATTTAATAATTTCGTATTTTTTCACTTAGAAAGATAGCTAGAAGTCTTTCTAGTGAAATAGCTATATTTTTTACTAGAAAGATAGAAAGAAGCTACTGCATCCTTCCTTTCGTTGTAAAGTGGGCATATCATCATCATCATTTCAAATAAATTAATTTAATTTCAATAGTAGTGAAATATAAAAAAAATATTTTTATACATTCAACAAATAACAACGAGGTATATTTGTAATTTTATTAATGAATAACGTTTTTATTTAGGTATTTGTTTTCTCAAAACTATAGCAAAGTCTGGATTCCAAAAGTATTGTGTACGAAATGCTCAAATACGTACAAAATATATACCATATGCTGTTATCCATATCTATTTTGCGTGCACTAACGTTGAGATAAAATTCTTATTCAAAAAATATTTTAGTGATAAGTTTATTGATTTTTAGTATTTTTATTGAGAAATATAATATTAAAATAAGGGTTTTATAAATACAGAATTCCGAAAGAAAATTGTTTTGGTGAAATAAAGAATGTTTTAACAGTATTGTAAAATAAGCATTTGCATTGCAAATAATTATATTATCACACAATTATATAAAGATATTCATTGAATGCAATCTTACATAATCTTATATATAATGTTATTTCGTTATATCAAATGTTATTTCGACCCAAGCAAAGAACTCTACTACCCTGGAGCTTCTATGAAAGTGCTAGCGTTTGTATCTTTTTTTCCCCCTGATTTGCTTTTTTTCTAACTCTAATCGTCACTTCTAGAGGACTGCACTCAAATGTAGTTTTTTTTACTGCACATTTTGTGTGCAGTAAAAAAAACTACATTTGAGTGCAGTCCTCTAGAAGAAAATACAAATTTGGTGTTATGTTCGTCTGGCAGTGACCAAAATAATTTTAAAAAACTTTGAGCGACGCTAATGAAACTAGGCAAAACATTTCTGTGTCAAACTTGTAGATTTCCATGAAATTCTGAGAAAAATCCATTCGGAGGTAACATGTCAGTCTGGCCGTACGAATCTAATTTAACACGAGATTTATAAAGCAAAGAGATCTAGATGGTTAAATTTTAGCACTCAGATTTATTACCAAAAGTATAGAAAATCATCGAAATATGTAACAAAATCGGTCAAACAGTTGATTTTCTGTTGGTATGTCCGTTCACAAACTTGTAAACAAGATAGTTAAAAATCTGCAAGCACTTAATTAACTGATATTTGGTTTCTGCCTTTTTGTATACTTTTGTAGGACATAGTGACAAGGAATATTTAGAAGATTTGGGGAAATAAAAGCAGTTAACGAAAGCTGTGATATTAAAATAATTCTCCGTAATTTATTTAAAGAAATCTGTAATACTAGGATGCATTCATATTTTTAGAAATTTGCAACATTGTTTATGAGTGTATTTCCTCTCATAATAAGAAAGAGAGTTTTACAAAGAGTTATAATGATTATTAAATGAATAATGATATAAAAATTTAATTTTTTTATGGAAAAAAATCAAAACACGTTTCGAAAATAAGAATATGCCGATAAAATACATTTGCAAAGAAAAACAAATCATAACCCTGAATTTAAGAACTACGCCTCTTAAGGATTTAAACATACGAATTTTTACAAAAATCAATTCCCATAAGTCAATTATAATTACTTTAATTAAAGCAAATTGACGATTAATGTTCTTAATATTAAAAAAAATCATGTTCAATCTCTCTTATAATCTAGCTGAAGCAAAACCTTAATTACTCACTCAAATTCAAAAGTGGTTGGGATTTAATCTGTAAATAAAAGCACTTATGGTTTCTAAAGTAAGTTTTGATAAGCATACAAAAAAGCAATTAAAACTTATTTAAAATATTTCTTCGCTTATCTGTTGGTATTTATCCATCAGTTATGACTTTCTTTCAGCTTATCATATTAATTAGCTACGAACTACGAGAAGATTTTGATTACTAAAATAAAATCCTTACTTCATTAACGCATAAAAGCGGAAAAGTATTTTCGCTTCTTTTTTTCTCTTTTATGTTCCTGAAGTGATTTTTGTACGTCGAATGTTTCGGAAAAATGTATAATGAATTTGATTTCCTGAAATGCTTTATAGACCAGAAATTTTTCTCCAATTAATTATGATAGTAAAAAAAGTTTCTTTATTAGATTAGAGATAAAAATGTATTTAAAAAACATAATTTTAAATTAAGTAAATAATAAACTCAGATGATAAAAAAGAATTATCGTTTCATTAAAATTAAAATGCAAAAAAAAATTGATATCGTTGCGTTTGATTTTTCACTACTTCGTAATCGGAAGGAAAAACGAAAATCAAGTATTTTCCCTTCTCTTTTTGTCATGGTTTCGTTCTTTAGGCAACTATTTTAAATTAATATTGATATGCAAAAATATCCAGGATATATATGTATAGATAACCCTTTTAAATTAATATTAAAAGGAAAAATAGTCAGGATATATATGTATGGATAACCCTTTTAAACTAATATTAATAGGCAAAAAAGCAGGATATATATGTATAGATAACTATTTCAAATTAATATTAATAAACAAAAATATTCAGGATATATATGTATAATATTAAAAAAGTATCTTATTCAAAATTTATTACATAAGTAACCGGTATATCTAAATTAAATTTAAAATTTGTAATAAATCATATTTTGTGTTATTTCATGCGGATTCCAATCAAATCGGATTTCGTTTCATTGTTGATTAGGTATTTACGTTTGTGGTCAATAAAATAGAAAAAAAAATATATTAAAAATTATTTTTTAAACATCTATATTTTTTTTATATTCCTGGTAAGTAGGCAAAAAAATTTTTTAAATGTATTATTTTTGTAAATATTATGCGTTAGTGGAGAAATCTTATGAACAAGTATTTTAAATAAATATCTTTTGAATATTCCTTTAAATATTCATTTATGAGCATTTTAAATATAAAATAATTGTTGGCTGCTCAAAATTTTCCTTAGAGATTAAATGAAATAATGAGAGTCAATTAATATAAAAAATAAGGTTTATTCAGGTTTCGAAAACATACTCGTCAGTCATCAGTAGCGTAATCTAATTAAGAATTCTAAAAATTACAACATAAACAAAAAATACATCAAACTGTTGCCACAAGATAAAAAAAAGTGGCAAATAAAATATGCTTACATAATGGTAAGAGATATTTGAAAATTTAACAAGATCAGAATAGAAGAACTGTAAACACTCGTTGAAAGAAATTCAACGTTCTGGAAGGGCATCGTTTATTTACTTCTAATCGATTTATACACAAATTTCATTATTTTCAAAAACTATTTTTGTCACCAAATTCTTTGCCAACTTCGAATTATCGTTGGTACGGGTTGTATTCAGATGATTAAATTTAAACATCAAATAATACATTTGTTTATTAAATTCTCTTATTTGCAATTAAATCATCATACAGGAAGGGATATTAAAAATTCATAATAAATATATATAATTTCATTGAAAATTTCGTATTTCTTATGTAGTACGTTCTCATTGTTATATAGGAGCGATAAATAATGCGATAAAAATATGAATCAATGTCTAAAATATTTTTCACGAACATTTGCACAGTTTGAGAAAAATAATTCTATGGAAAATTATTTGAATTTAAATGAAGAATTTCTTCTTATAATAATAATGCATTTTTTCCTGTAACAGTACTTTATCAAATTCAAGCGAGACTTTATAAGACTATGAAACTCAGTTTCTAGAAAAAAAATAAGGGCTTAGAAGAAAAACTCTTTTTACGATAAGACATTTTATATAATCCAATATTTCCTTGGTTTCTTTATTAAAAGTAGATTTTCCATCCTTTTTGTAACGTGAAAATTTTAAATCAATGAAAATATTTTTGTAGTTGTTGATCCATTATTACTTTAAAAATGGTCCAAGTTTCATTTCAAATTCGCGATTTTTTAGTTTATCTGTAAAAACATAAAACATAAATTCCATTCTCTTATAAATTAAAATATACTATAGACAATGTAACATTTTAAATCTTAACGAATGGAGTGCTGGATTATTTTGTAATTTTGTAAATGGGTTTTCTTTTTTATTTTATACACATCATTTTATGACATCAATTATTACGAAGTCAATCTAAAGTGTTTGATTTTTCAAATTTAAAAATTAGTGGTTATATTGTTTTATATGTTTAGATTTATATTATTATAGGTGTGGAGGGTATTAATTAATATATTCATTAACTGGTTAGTTATATAATTATCCCATTTCAAAGAAACGCAAAGGTAGTTTTGAGATATACTTAGCCATTTTGAACCACGATCATGGAAAGCTTCCATGACTTGGAAAGTTTAGAGAGGGCTTAACATTCCTTCGCTAAACTTTCGCATTCCATTAAAGGGAGGCATTTTTTATCGAAGAGGTTTTAAAGTGCAAAAGTTCGCTTACAGCCGTAGTTTTTTTTTCGACTCATTGTTATGACAACATCATCAATTTAGAAGAGATATACAGCTCTAGCAAGGAGAGTTGGCTAGATGGAATCTGTGTAGGTATGTTGAGAAGGAGCCGTGTCCAGTGAAGAAAAGGACATTTGCTCTGTTTAAACTAACATATAGAACTTACATACAAAAAAACAACCTCTCACGATTAGATGATGGTCTGCCTTTCACCAAAAGTCGGGAGAGTTTTTCCTTTTATAATTTTTTATTCATAGCTACTTGTAACAGTCAAAATCCATACTTATTCGTCATGGAATTGTGACAATTTGAGAATAATAATAAATAAATGGTAATATTTTTGATATAATCAAATAAATTAGTACCAACCCTAGCTACAAGACAATGCATTATCATAAAAACCGCAACACAATGCATTGAATGTTTCAATATTAGTTTATAGAGTACGTCTTAGTTCAATTCTGATAGCCTTAACTGTTTAACATTTTCTTCTTTTATTCTTAAACAACAACACTCTTTACTACATTTGTAAAAATGAATCTTCTGTCTTTTTTCGTAGGAATTGACAACAATATTGTTTCTGGGAATTCCCCTTTATTGTAAAGTCCCAAATGCCCTACAAACTACGATGGCTGCTTATATTCTTAGATACCAGTGATAAAATTGCTCTCCTCCTCTCGTTAAAACAAATATCATTAAAGTATCCTTTCTTCCTTTATAGATGCTTGCTTATATGCCTTTTGAGATCTTTGAAAATCTTTCAAAGGATGTCTGAGAATCTTATTTTTGATTCATAGCCATCATTTTAGCGTGGGAGACTGTTTTTCTGTTTATTAGTTCTGTAGTTTTTCTGTATTTTCTGTTTAATCGCAGAGGTAGGAGTTACCATTGCGATTAAATGAGGCAATAATTCTGGTGAATCCTTTAAACGATTGGAATTGTAAACTTAAAAGTGATTGGAAACCCTTTCAAAACCAACTGAAATGTCCGTAGATTAGCTGATGTGCATTCAGCTATAAGATTAAAATCTTTTACCTAATAAGGAACGATCTCGTAAATACAACTCCATAACTAATATCAAAATTATTGCAAATTTCCTAAATTAAATCAAATTCAATTAACAGTTCCCGGCATTCTTTGAAGGAGTTATTCTGATATCCCTTTCATCCGAAAAAGTTATTTGTACTATATTATTGTATGTAGTGTATTATACTCTGGTATGTGTATTTGAATATAATTTTATTTATTTGATATTTGTTTATGTTATATTTTATTAACCACTTAACCTGTTTGCCCGTACGCCGTACGTGCATCGATTTATCGAATTTTGATAGTTGTAAACAAAAAATAAATCATTCAAAATAATTATAATTCAATATAAAAAAGGGCTTCGAATACATAAATAAGCCAATTATTCCATGGATTTCCATTTGAATCAAAATAAGAAAATATTTCCAAAATAGAAGGTGACATCTTATGAAATAGTAAGGAAATAACCGGTTAAGGGGTTCATTGTTTCAAAGCGAATTTAGGCATTAAAAAAAGTGATTACAATTTTAGATAAATCGGGAAAGGATAATTTTGATTATTGACGCGATGTAAAAATTTTAAATCAAAATTTCAATACGGAATGAGACTTCAATTTATAAATCTTGATATTTCGGATTAGAAAAATAAAATTCTAGCAATAATAATAGAAAAAATATTCCAGTTAAATCATTCGTATTTTCAATAAAAATATATCTTTATTTACCTTTTTCGACATTTCTTTGACATGGTGAAACCTTAAACGCTCTATTTGAATATCTGGTATAAATAAAATAAGTAAAGGGTCGAGTTTCAGTTTCAGTGGTATTCAATTTATAATTCTATATATTTTATTCCTTATTCCTTCCTCTCCATTTTATTTTCAGGATTATTTTTGAATAATGCAACAACAGTAGCATTGGATATATATATAACAGAAAATAATACATTCTTCAGCATCTGATTTAAAGTAAATGGCGAAGGGCAGAATTTCAAAAATAAACATTAAAATGTATTTCCTTTGAAGTAGTAAAAATATTTACTAACTCTTGCATGATATTTTTTTCTTTAACAAAAGTAATTATTTAAATTATATTAAAAGTAATTATTACAAACCTTATTAATTTACATTTTTTAAAATTAAATTTATATGAATCATTTTAATGTTCTGTGATCTATTAATTTTTTTCTTAAACCCCATATTGCAGCTCTATGAAATTAAATTGGTTTTTCGTTTTCTTTCTATATTTAGGTTTAAAGATGATAAAATTAAAGTGGAGGTTATTATAAATATCTGTTTTTTCATATATATAATTTAAAATGAGAAAACAATAGTTCGTGTAAAAATATAAATCTTTCCTATTACTTAAGTGTCACAAATAAAGTGATAAATGTGATCGTGAACTAAAGTTAATTCAAGCATGAGATTATTGAAGTAACGTCAAATGATACATCAAAATTGTTATAAAACAGGCTATTCAAATTAATTTGTCCTATATCATGCATTTTCATTATTCGTAATATTCTTGAAATCAGTGCATAATGTAACAATGACTTACAGTCATAAATTAATGGCATCTTATTAATGAAATATTTTAAATTGACTGCTTTCTTTTACACTGATTATTATTTAAATTAATTAATTTAAGAATTTTACAAAAAACATGTCTTTACTGTCTCAATAACAGATAATTTAAATATTTCACTCTAATAAATCTATAATTCGTATGGATAAATTTCATGTTTCTTTAAGGTTGAAAACCATTAAAAATAAGTTATGTATAAAAGATGTAAAAGTCTAAAAAGCCTATTTTCTTGTTGCACCATAAAAGATAATTCTAAGAAGAATTCAAAAAAAAAAATTTAATAGTTTCTATAACCCTATTTTGTGAAACTTCCTAATTTTCTATCTAAGACTTTCCAATCTGTTAAAACTTCATTTTACCCAAGAAACAATATTCTTTGCAAAGTTTTCGAACCAGTGTCAAACTCAAATTATTTTTGCCTCTCTCTAAATTCACATCTTATTTTAATTGGTTATTATAAAAAAGAAGGCTTCAAGAAATTTCTAAAATAATTTAGACTAGGAAGAAATATTAAACTGAAAATAAAAATTTAATACTTTTTTATAAAATGCATCCGAGTGACAAATTCAAATACGTGCAAGACAAACTTTATGCACTGATGAATAAAAAAAAGTCAGTATGATAACATGAGATTTAGAAAGTAATTCTTTACTTTGTATTTTTTATTGACTCCTTTTTTTCGTAATAAAAGATCAGCACAAATATTTTTTATTTGCTTGTAAAAAGGCAATTAAATTAAAGATTAAAAGGAGAGAAAAAATTTTAAAAAAATCAACATTATTTTTGAAAGATTTAGTTTTTCTGATTGAAACTTTGTCGAGCAAATAATTAAAAAACAGAATTAAAAAATAGGCCTATCAGTGGAAAAAAAAATTTCTTGAAAAAATGGCAAAAAGCTTTTGAATAAAAATGTGAGATTCAGAAGAATTTTAAGTGCTATACTTCAAATTTTAACCTAGTGTGGTACAAAAATGTAAATGAAATATGAATATCGATCTTAATTTTTAGGCAACTGCAGAGGAAATTAACAGCGTATATAATGAAAATGTCTTCATATTCATCTTTTAAATTAATTTTATAACAAATAATATTAAAAAAATTAAGACAATTCCTACTTTGGTCAAGAGACAACAAATAATATACATCTTATAGTGTATATTTATACTACATTAACAAAATAATTTTAATTAATTAAGTTTTAAAGTTTATAATGATTTTAACTGCACTTCAATACCTATAACAAACTTAAATCGTCGACGTTCTGGCATAGGGGTAGCGCATCTTCCCTGTGATCTGGTCGTCCCGGATTCGAGTCTCGGTTTGGGCATGGTTGTTCTGTGTTCTATCTTTTAAGTTTGTAAATTGGCCTTTCTGTAAAAAAGGGTTGTACAAATAAACGCGTGATTGAGTAAGTAGCTAAGTCGTACTGCTGGCCCTAGTTGACGATACTTCAAAACAAAAGAAGCTCATTTCGGCTTAAAATCGCTACTGCATTAGCATGCTTGTTCGTGGTAAGTGCGATTAGAAATAAAAACACATGTATAAAGAACAAGGAACTCATCCACTTTGAAATTTATGTTGAGTTTAAATATGTCAGATATTTAATTAACAGTTAAATGGCATTAACTTTTAAAATTTTTTAGGTATATTTAACATGTTAATTAATGCATAATTCTTGTGCCATTCTATTAAGAATTGATTTTCAAAATGCATTTCAAACAAATTTTATCAGCTTGTTGTTCCGCTATTGTCTTTGAATTTAACTTAACCTTTAAAACATCGTATCATTTAAGCGTAATTAAAGTTTCGGCAATCAATCGCCGATCGGAAAAAATCCTCTTTATCAAGCATGACTTTACAGAATATAAGAGCGTGGATAAAAATTAATTGCTGCTCCTTTGAATGTGCACCTACAGCATATATGTTAGCATTTCCAAGAACTATAAGAATCCTTATCCCGTTTTTAACAGAGATTTGACCGGAATTCCTGCATATTAGATAACTTTCACTTCGGTTACCACATTTTTAATCAAGTTCACTAAATGGTCTAAATTCATCTTTAAAATCATAAGGACAGGTAGATCTGACATAGGTTCAACTGTAGATATATCTGTAGATACCCATAAAACTATCTTCCTTACTAAATATTTAATATTAACCCTAGAAAGGTAGCCTTTAAAAAACTAACAAGAATGATAACCATTTGTCTCCTAGACGAAGTGTATTTAAATCCATTTTTAAAGCTAATTTAACTAAAAGCATACTACCTGCAAATGATTTCATGATTCTTGATTGCCAAGTAGGATAAAAATATTATTTATTTATTTTCGAAGCAATCTTTACACATATAGGCGTGATCTCCGCACATTGCTCTTGAACATAACAAACAAAAATCGCAGGTCATTCTGCTCAAATTAAATGGGGAAAATGCACATTTTTTTTTCTTTTTTTAATTTCGAATTGTTCAGGTCGTTGAATGTTTAAATTCAATTTTAGAAGTTCACTTATAATAGTCCTGGTTGATCAGGGCAAATTTGATATGTTGAGACGCTTCTGCATCCATGGAGCAAGAAGAACTTCAATAAAATCTTCATCTTCCTATTCATTCTCAGAAGTAGAATTGTCTTCCTCACTTAATTATTTCAATAATTCACGAAGTGCTTCTGGCACTCCCCACAAATTTTCTCCGTGAAAACGCTTCGACATCTCCAAACATACACAGAAGTACCTTCTTAATACTAAGGAGACAGTCTCTGAGACGGCTATTGCTCTGGATATACTACAAGCAGAAATATTTCGGGGAAAGGAATGTTCTCATATTTAGTTCCCATGTTCAGATAAATATACTAAATTAGAATGATTCATTCACCATTATAGAGGAAGAATAGTCAAAATTATTTCGTAAAGTTTCATCCAGGAGACGAATGGTTAGCATTCTAGGATTAACTAAGAAGGAAACAAATTTACAAATTCATAAAAATATTGAATACTTTAAGAAAGTAAGATATATTTTTTTCCATAAAAATAACTGTTGCATTACCAATTTAAGAACATCACAGCTAAGAAATAAGAGTCATTGTGTAAAAAAAATTATTTTTCAAACAATAAGTCATTTATCAATACAATATAAACAAACATTTTATGAATGAATTTCCCAGAAATGATTTTCCCAGTAAAATAGATTGCATCCAGTTTAATTCTAATTGGGAATCAAATTTCCCTTTATTACGGTAAATTATATTATTCTTTCGTTATAACAATTTTATTAAATCTGAAAAAGACAAAACGAGATTAGTGAAATCAATCATTAATTTAATTCATTACAGGAATAAATAACGAGTAATTAAGCTTTAACATTTTAAAATATGTCATTTTTCTCGTGATTATCCTCATTAAAGTTTTATACGAATTTCAGAAAAATAATTTAATATTAAAAAAGGCTTCGGGCTTACAAATGAAAAAGATAAATTATTATCAGAAAGGATTTTCTTTCCTTCTAACACGGTTTCATTTAATTTGATATTCCGTATATTTTAAAGTAGTCCCGTAAAACAAAAAAGTTATTTGTTCTCCGAAATTTTTTTTTTTTAAATAAAGCATTATCTTATTTTAAAGAGCAGATTTCATTTGACAACGCATATATAATCTACTTTCAAATCCTAACTATTTTATTTTGTTATTACTATTATTATTATTATTTACTGAACTACATCAGAAAATTCAAAAATGTGTTTTTATTTATTTATTTATTTATTTGCATTAGATGTAAGGCTTAACACTATCGGATGAGGAGCTTTCTTTTCACTGTTATTTCCATTAAAGAGTAAAACGCGAGATATTTGAAAAATTCTTTTTCAAACTTTAATCTCCTCCAGGGAAAGCTTAATTATTTTTTTCTTTACTTAAAAACAGAATAAAATATAAAAATAAGAAAAACATTGTCTTATTTTTCAAATTATATTGGCTTCCAGAATATACTTCGAAAAATCAAACAAAAAGTTTTCTTCTTAAAACTTTCTTATTTTCTATTGTTCTTTATTTGTCAACATTATTTATTTATACACCTTCAGTACTTATGAAACATGCTTTTTCTCGATTCTGTAGATGTAGAATATTGTTCAACAAAACTTATATATCCTATTCAATTAAACAATTTTTACTGTAGTGAACAGGTATTTGTTTTATATAAAAGGATATTGAGATCTTAACAAAAGGCAAAAACATGATGTCAGGTATTAATATTCAAATTACCCCCCCCAAAATAAAAATAAAAAGATAAGAATTTTATAACGCTTTTATGCATGTATATACCAATATGCATATTTTGAAATTTGATTCATTTCTAGTATATGTAACATAGAAAATGCATTGTAATCATCTAAACATTCGAACTCAAGATTTTAACTATTCTCCAAGTTGTAGATTTCTCACAGTTCAAAAAACACATTTTTGAAAAATATCTATGCCTATGTGAAAAAATTACTTAAGAAGTGTGAGAGCTAGACACTTGAAATTTCGTATATGGTCTCCACAAAAAAATGAGAAAATTTCTATCAAATTTTGAATAAATTCTCAGATATATTTCGCCAGTCCGTTGATCGAAAATAAATTATGGTAATGACAAATTGAGAGAACTAGATAGATCAAATTCGTTATATGTATTTAACATTACTAGTGTAGATATCTGCAAATGTTTGAACGAAATCCTAGAGAAACAGATTCTAGAAATAACAGAAAATTAACTAGCCAAAGATGACAAAATAGATTCAGTAGTTACTGAATTTACTGATTTCATTAAAACTTAACATATCAAATTTTATCCATTTAGCTCAATGTCTTTCTGAGTTATTTTTTTCACAGTCAGATGTAAGCCCGAAAAAGTAATTTTCATACTCAAGGAGCTTTGAAACATGAACTTTCGATTAAGATATCGGTAAAATATTCATTGCGCTATAACGCTCAGAAACAGAAAAACATTTTCATTGTTGTCACTGAAACTGGCTTAGTTCTGCATTCCAATCTGAACTTTATTACTGGAATCAGAGTTTTAGAAAAGATGCTGTAATCTTTTATATAAAAATGAGTTTTTGTTTTTTCGTGTTTTATATTCTGCTGTACAGGTTCATATGATTGCAATAAAACTTTGCCAACTTATTATTTGTACTTGCTCCAAGATTATAAGCAGAGTACAATTATTTTATCTAAAGTAAAAAAATACTAAATAGTATTTATAATTCTTCTCTATATATCATTCAATTTCAGTTGATGTATTCAGCGTCGGGAAGAGAATAAATATCAATCTTTCTATCCTTGCTAATAAAACATGATAGTTATTTCAAATTTCAAATGATATTTCCAAACTTATTTCTTCAGCAATAGCAACGCGCCGTGTACCACATAGTTTCTTATAAAATTTAAGGAAATGCATTTGATTATTTCATCACTTAACAAAAAAAACCAACTATGGTATCATATATAAAATACATTAAGAAAAGGAAATGAAATCTGTGGACGTAAACTTCTACTTATTATGTGAGAACATTATTATTTTTAAGTCATTGGCCAATTTAAACCGGTTTGAAACAATCATTAGACTTCTATACCTCTCTCTCTCTCTCTCTCTCCCCCCTCTCTCTCTCTCTTTCTCTCTCTCTCTCTCTCCCCCCCTCTCTCTCTATTTCTCTCTCTCTCTCTCTCTCTCTCTCTCTCTCTGTGTGTGTGTGTGTGTGTGTGCGTCACAGCTCTTTGTCAATCTTTTAAAAACGCATCTGTTAATCCTTAAACATACTTAATAATAATGCAATATTGGTAAAAGCAGGTAAAAATATTTTTTGCCAGTAAATTTTGAAGACATCAAAACCTCCTAACTAAAACAACTTCATGTTCCCACATGATAATAATTTTAGTTCTTGAAAAAAGAAGAAATACTAACGAAAAAACGCCGGTATTCAACGAAATAGCATTAACTCAGCTAAATTTAGGCATCTTGCGGTAAAGTTATGCAAGAAACAGCATTGCTCAACGAAATTCACCTAAGAGAGAGAGCTATAAATAGAAGGAGGAAGTCCTGAATAATGAATAGCAAAAAGACTCCTCGCAAATTGTCTATCAATGAATAGCGTGCCTCCTTGAAAAGCAGTTCAATTCGGTTTGAAGTATTTTAGGAACTCCATTATGCTAAAATTGAAGGGAAACGATACATCCCTCTTTAAACACATGATGAATTGTCCTCTGTACTTAATTTCTGCACGATTCTTTCCTTAATGTTGTTTGGATGCAAAATAAGGAAACTTTGTTTGTTAAAATGAACTTTTAAGTCAACGAGGCTTGAGAAGATGAAGCTGCCTGCGAATAAAATTGTTCCTAAAGGATATCGATCTTTCAAAAAGAATTGTAATATTCTGTCCCCCAATTTTTTTCTCTCATTCAATGTGAATTTAATTTTCTTTTTAAAAGATATAAAAATAATAAGCCTGAAAATACTTTCAAATTTTATATCACAATTGATTTTTTATCTAGAACGTTAACAAAACAAATTTATATCAATGTTCTGAGTTTGAATGATGGATTTGCCATATTCCATAATGGGGATCTAATGATACTTTCACTCAATTGCTTGTAGTTAAACAAGTTTAACACCTTTAGAACTCAGTTTTCTTAACAAATCAAGCACAAAAAACCTATTTATTTCCACAATAGTGTAATTTAACAACACATAACAATATTGTTGAAAGAAATATTTTTCATGCGATGAAAATCCACAATTCAAGAAATAGAAGCTTAGCTTGCAGGATTGTTCAAAGTTTATTTTGCTGTGTTAATGTTCTACATGCTTTTCTCCCCTTCTCAGTTCTTGAGAATTTCTTTACATTTAAAAAATAAATTAATTCCAAAATAATCTTTAATTATGGAAAACTGGTTACATATCAAATAAACGTATGTGTGCATATCACTATTGGTTATTTTGAAATTACAGTTATACGATAGTAATAAGATAATGAATAATTTAAATACAAAATATATTTATTTATTCTTTTCTATTCAAAGTCAACCGATATACAGTTTCTGTTTGAAAGTTATTCCCAATAAAAATTTAAGAACTAATTTGAAAGATTTACACAAGTCCAAGTACATTTTTATACGGCACTGCCTCTCTAGTTCATTTCATCAGTCAGGAAATATTAAGAAAAATCGTTTAAATTATACAGAATATAAATATAAATAATTAATAATACTCAAATATAAATTTTTTTATTATATATTTATAAGACTATTCTATATTTCTATATTCTATATACATTTTTTTTTCTATATCTATAAGACATTCATTTATTTACATTCGTTTACATTAATTCATTCTTCAATAAATTTCTATCATAAGCCTTTTTTAGAAATTTGTTAGTTATTTAATCATGAAAAAATTGTAATACGCTTTCTTTAGTTTTAATGTAGCATTTTATTTTATTATAAACTATTACTTTTTCTACTGTGTTTTAAATGTTTTGAAAATGAATATGTTTTTTAATCAATTAAAGCAACAGAAAAAAATTGACTAATAAAAATAGCGGAGGAGATTTTATTTCAATTTTTTGTTACATTTTAAGACATTTTCTCCCATACATTTGGGAAATTAGACATCAAATTTTTGATTTTATTATCACGCAATATTAAAAATAATTTACATTTTCATAGTGTCTACAGATTGAAGGCTAGTTCCGTTTTCATTTTTCAGCAATTCTATTAACTCTTAATTTTTAATCTATTTTTTTTATTCTTCAATAATACCATGCATAAAAAAGCTATAAATTACTTTAAAATAACTGAAAAGAAAATTTATCTTAAAAAGTTACTGTATCGCCTTAATAGAAAATATGCGAAGTCTTTCGCATTTCCAATTTCTCCATTCAACACATTTGACATCCACCGACTCCTCGAAAATTAGGAAATATAATTATAATATTCATTATTATTTCCTCCTGAATTTCTTACCCCCAAACAAGATAAAGTTTACAAATCGATTTAAAGACTATACCCTCACAAGAATAAAAACTGAGACTTCGATCCAAGATAATTTCTTCTAAAATAAACAAAAACAGATTTTGATAAAAGTGGAAATTCAAAACATTTGCCCAGTAAAGAAGATGATATAATAATTTCTGAAGTAAGATGATATCTTATCTCGGAACTTATATATTAGTAGAAAATCATTTGATGCCAGAGAAATCAATAAATCAATATGAGCCAATTGAATGTCAGTGAATCAGTGGATTTCTGATAAAGCCAGGATTAAATTCAGCAAACTTTTAATTTGGGAAACTGCAATCATATAAAAGACTTCAAAGATCACGTATACATATCAAAGATTACATATTGTCCTAAAATAAAATTAAGTAAGTAATTAATCAAAATAAAATTAATTAATTAAATTAAAATGTATAAACTGTTTTACTTTTTAATTTTAGAGAATGAAGGTACATTTTTAGAGTTATTAAAAAATTTCTTTTTCTATAAAGAAATATTTTCTTCCCTTATACCACTCAAAATTTTGAAGAGTTCGAAATTAGTAAATTAAAACTACAAAAAAAGGAAAGATAAAGAAATATAATTCGATTTTACAATATGGCTTATTATTTTAAAAATATCTTTAAATAGACCACTTTATTATTTTGTTATTTTAATCCTTTAAATGATACTACAAGTATATTTGAATTTGAAAAACTCAAATAATCATTTATATGTAGTTTGGCTGCAGTAAGATGAAAAATAGAGCTGAAATATGAAATAATTCGCTTTTGTTGGAAGAAATGTTATAAGAGCACACATTTAATAATAATCCTATTTTTTTTATTTTCTTCACTCAGAATCCCTGCATTGTTGCCCTTTCTCAAATCAAAAGCAGGATTTACATATAAAAGAATCTTATTTCAAGTAATTTTCCAAAATAACATTTCTTAAGACTTCAAAAATAATAAAATTATCATTTTCTTTAAATAAATAAGTCTCTTAATTCTGTATAATGGCAATGGGATGAACTTACACCCAATACAATGCATCTTTTGAATATGTCATACATATTTAGAAAAAAAAATTATGCGCATAAGAAAGAAGTTCCCTTTTTCTTTGATTTCCTGCAAAACAATCGATCATAGTAAAATAATCCCTTTCTTTCACAGAAGTTTATGATACCATAAATAAATAAACGTTCTTATTTCCGGGGTTTTACTTAAATAATTTCATCCTTAAGGGTTTGTTTTGTACTAGATTCCCATTGCTTTTTACATCAATATTTAATTTTCAGACTGCTTTGATTTTTTTCGAATTTGCTAAGATTTAACAGTTTAAAATAATCCTTATAGTAAAATAATTTTATGTATGCTTTTCAAAAGGAAATATTTTTATTAAAAATTCTTATTTCTTTTCTAGTTGACCGATTTTTTCTCTTTTTACTATCTTTTTGTTGTATTTGATAAAATTTTACAGTTATCAAATATTTTAAAACATAAAATTTCGCCGAACTCGGTAAACGTGATTTATTTGAAATAAAAGAAGTATGGGCTTTAGTAATTGAATATAATTGATGTTGTTGTTATTTATGACACTCGCCATGGACCCGCTGATACATCAAGATACATCAAACCCCGCTGATACATCATGGATCCTCTGATACATCAGCAAATTTTAAGCCGAAGGTATACGTCTCTTGTTTCAAGTAGCATCAACTTGGGCCAAGAGTACGCCTTTAGCTACACACTCATCACAGTCGCTTGCTCAGCCGTTTTTTACAAGGGGGCACAGTCACACATCTCATGGATAGCACATAGAAGAACAACTATGCTTGAATCGGGACTCGAACCCGGGTCTTCTAGAACACGAGGAAGACGGGCTACCCCTGTGCCAGAAAGCCGGCATTTAACATAATTTGTTGATTGTATTGCAGTTAAGCAATTTAAATCATAAATTTTAGCAAATAATAAAAAAAATTAGAGTGTGATTTTTCAATTGGTAGTAATGTTTTTTTTTTTAATTTACTCTTGATCATTTGCTATATTCCCACACAAAACACAAATAGAGTTATTTAAATTCAAAATTATGCCTTTCTCTTGTTATAACGTTTTCATAGCTTCATTTTTTCGATATACATAATAATCGTATTTTACACTAAATTTTTGTTTAACAGATCGAAACAAATATTTTTAGGCGCATTCTACAGAAAATAAACATTATTGCATAAAATTTGAATGAATTGTTTATTATTTAAATTTTATTTTTAAAAAATTAGAACAATAAAGCATTTTATTCCACACCACAGTTTTGTCTGAAATCCCTTCAAAAGTATAGACATCCCCATCTTTATAGATTTATTTTTAAAACATTAGCTTTCACATCATATGTTTTGAATGCATTTTCAAAAGGTAAGATAAAAAGGTTGTTTGTCTTAAAATATCTTCATTGAAGAGCTTAAATTTTTAATCGATGGTATTTTTTAAGCATAACTATTGCTTGTGGGCAGTTTTTCATCCATTTTAAAACCCATTACTACCTTTCTAATTGTTAAAAATTAATAACTTTGTTGGATTTCGAAGTAACTTTTGTTGGATTAATTTTGATCAAGAAATTGCATTATTGATGTAAAAGTCAAATCATTTAAAATTGTAATAAAATTGTAATTCATTTACATGCAAATCGTTAAAAAATGTAAATCATTTTTTTATCTAAATCATTACATTACTTCATTCATTATATAGTCGCCCGAATTTCTTTCATTCATTGAAAGCTTAGTTTGGTTTGGTTCGATTTTATGGCACAAGGGCCATATTCAGAATATGCTTAACATATGACAACAAAGAAGGTGAAATTTTTGAAACGCCAAAGTTAAATGATTGATGAATTGAACAATTATGATTTTAATAAAATTAAGATATTATTAGTCATAACTGTATTAAGATTTTTTATATACACAACGAACCGATCTCATATCTAACTTAACTACCTTTAATTTCTGTTAATGATGCTTAAAAATATTATCGTATTCGAAAATGAATATTAAGTTATGTAGAAGGATTTAATTGTAAGAAATCATAACCAAAATTCCTTTGAAACCAGCTGGTCGAAAAAGGCTTCTCGCAAACAACATAAAAATTTCTTAACAGATCACTCATAACAGACCAGAAAAATCTGAGCAGAAACAACAAGTAATGTACAAGGAAGCTTTAATAATAATCTACAAGAAGTTTTCCGCCCGACAAAAGAAAAACAATCGTTGATTAAACACCACTGTTTTCTGATCGCCTGCAATATTCTCCTTTTTATTAGTGTTTGATGTTAATGACATCGAAAACAAAAAATCCATCAGATTGGAAGGACACTCTTTTGAAAGAACGTTTTTTGTTGTTTTTGGAGAAAAAAGCAATTTATATTTCTTCCAAAGAAAAAGTAATAGTTTAGTGATGGAAGTTTTGTCTTCAGTAGTAAAAATTGTTTTACAGAATCTATTCCTGGGTTATCTTGCAATAAGACTAAAATGCTACATTAGAAATTATTAAAGTTCCATCACTTTTAAGTAATTTTTTTTCTTTCAACAGCAACTATATAAAGGAATATAGAAAGAAAATTTAGATAAATTGATACTGACCACGTAATTATTATCTATGGATTTTTAAATTCTAATTTTCAATTTCTGTTAATAGTTCACACTCTCCCCAATATAAATATTTATGTATCGTGTTCAAATTTTCAATCCTTAATATAATACTTTTTATTCATCCACTGAAGGTAAAATACATTTTTAAAAACTTGAATCACTCTGAATATTAGTATACTTTTTTAAAAATATTAATTCATGAATTAAATTTAATTAATTTTTAATGCTTTAAATATAATTTTTGCAGTTTGTAAAGAAAATTCGAACCAACAGGCAGTAGCTCAGTCGGTAAAATGCGACGATTTCAGCATTCAAGGTGAAGAGTGCGAGTTAAATTCTTGCAAAAATAAATGTTTTTTTTTGAAAAACTATTTATATGAATTGTGATGATATAAAAATAACTAAAATTTAAAAAAATCTTTGTTGGCATAAGTAGGAATTGACTGTTAATTTTTTTATATATTACTCTTTTTTTGAATTTAAAGATTGTACAAATAAAATTATAAATTGAATTAATGGAAATATGGCATCTATGTAATGTCACATTTAATTACAAAATGTAGTTTTAAAAATTAAAATGTTTTTCAAATTTTCATATAGAAAAATGAAATAAAAATTGAAATTTAGTGTTGGCTCTATTCCCGTATCATCATTTGATATAACTTAATGCTTAGGGCATAATTAATTTCTCATTGTTTTTAACATGAGAAACCTGCACTGAGAATTAGTATTTTCATGTGAAATATTAATAGCTTCAGTTGTAAGAAATTCATGCTATTCTCTATTAAAATAAGAAGTTTCAATATGTTATTAAAACCTGTTTTACAATATAAAAAAATTTGGTAATTACTAGGAACGTATTAATATCAAACATTTACTTAGATGTCTGAAAATATATTAGACCTACAGAGGTTTAGTTTTATGTCCGAAATGCTATCGAAATCTGTTTTAAACGCTTTCCAATTTTGATCAGTACATTTGCTTTCTAAAAAGGAAAGATAATATTTGATAGAAAGCAAACATAACATTTATCTATAAAACCTAGACATTTTTAATAACCTAAATATTTAATCCGCCTACATTCCCCCTTTTCAACAATAACAGTAAAATATGGTTAATATATATTCCGAACAAAAAGTTTCTTTGAAATGTTTAGTTTTATGAATGTAAACCTAAGTATTCTAAAGAGTTTCTAAAAGTATTCGGATTTAAATTCTACCACCTACAACAATTTTTGGAATAGTGCGTAGGATCAAATGAAACTCGACTTCTTTGAACTGGATAATGGTTTTTCGAAAATTTGTTTTTGAAACGAAATATCTCCTATCACATATCAAAACTAATTTAAAAAATAAAGGAGATAAAAATGATCACATTTTAATAAGAAATTTCAATCTTTAAAATCAATTATGTACTTGATTCTGTTTCGTTAACATAAAGGTAATAAAACTTCCCCCTCAAAATTAAAATTAAATTAATTTCCAGAACTTTTATATTTAACTTAATGGGAAATTAATAAAAAAAATTCAGATATTTAATTGAATGATTTATAATAAAAATGTTAAGGGATGTTTTATAAAAGCAAATTAAGAAATTGTTGAATAAAATGACTGATTTTAAGAGATTATTCAAATGTGTGTATGAAATCAAAAGTAATGCAAATGATTTTATAAATTTTCTTCTAAAATTATATTCTAAAATTTTCTACAATAATAAAGCTAAATTAAATATTCGTTCGACTGAATAACTGAAAAAAATAGAATGATACCTTCCAATTTTCTTTTACAAAAATTCAAATTATTCATGTTTTAAAAATATCGTCATCTAAAATAAGATTGCTGAAAAGTTTTTTAACTTTGCATATTATGTTTTAAAGAAAATTATTATGGGTGGAATCAATAAATTACGAATTCTAAATATTTTTGGAATAAATTATTTATATTATTGTACATTAGCTTAAAATAAAATCTAACTAAATAGAATATCTTTTAAAAGTCGTTAATGTAGCTCTACATTATCTATATTTAAAAAAGTTTTCATTTGCATGCAGAATAAGAGATGGGGTGTTTATCCGAAATACGTAAACTAATGCTGAATGCACTTTGAATTTTAAAACATTGAACCAAATTTGGATTACCATTTTTTTCCTTTTACATTTATCTGATTTACCTAATGTTAATGTACAGACAGATAGATGGACATACCACTAAAATATGTACTTTCAAATTGAATACAGCCATACTATTTAAATATTTCAAAATGTATGCTAGATTTTGTCCAGTTACTGAGTAACCATTAAGAATAGATCTGTCGAGTTCTATTCTTTTTGTTGTTACATTGTAGTCATACAGACAGCCAAATTTCTTCTGAAAGGGTTTCGTTCAGAATGAGAAAGAAATAAAAAAATTTTAAATCAATTGTGTTAAGTCTCTCATAAAGCATTATTAGTTATATTGCTCTTAGATATGGATGTAGTCTGAGAGATGGACAAACATAACTCCAAAAATGTATTTTTTAGTCTCAAGGATATCAAAAATGCGGAAATATATCAAATTCTTCAGTTCTCAACAATTATTATACTTTATCTTGTTTTATATTAGAGAAAGTAAAAATATTCATGAATTGGTCATTAATATTAATAATCAATATTTTTTATAATATAATAATATTTTCAAGTAAATTAAATTTCAAACATTAATTTTTATATTATAAAAATTTAAATACTTCGATAACTCAGTAACCAAATGAAAGAACTGAAATTGTTCATTCAGATTTTTAGTAAACCAAAAATTCACATTTCACGTTTTCTATCCTTCCGTTTTTACTTTAATTTAAATATTTCAATAACTTAGTAACCAAATGAAAGAACTGAAATTGCTCATTCTTATTTGTCAATAAGTCAAAAATTCAACTATTACGTCTTATGTCCTTCTGTTTTTACTTATGCAAACATTTCACCAAAATGAATATTCTCAATTTCTTAAAAATCTCATCGTTTTTACAAGAAGTTAATTAATTTTTTTTCCAAATACATCACAATTATAAATCATTATTGTCAAAGTTAATACGCGTAAAAAATGAATAATCAAACTTTTTGATCTGTATTTTTTTCTGGTATTTTTTAACTGCCTTCCTGAAGGAAGTGAGAATGCTTAAACAATATCCTGTGAGATTTTTCTTAATTATCAACATATAATTAATATTCTCAATCAAATTTAAGAAATAAACATTATTACCATTTTGTTCACGCATTCAATATTGAATTACATGATGCTCTGAATTTGCAATATCTTACATATCAATTCTTTAAATCATACTAAATTCTGTCATACATTGTAGGAATTTTGTTGTTATCAGAATTAGTATTTGGGAAGATATGAAATTTAGAAGTATTCCTAAATTTAGAATTGCAGTTTTTCGGCAATTATGATATAATTACGTGAGAAAAAGTAAAAGGAGAGGTAGAGAAAGAAAATACAATTCTTAAACTTAGAACTTATGACGAGTTTTAGTAGCTTGAATGTGATGGAATGGATGGAATTGTTGATGGTATAATAAGGAGGATTTTAAACCTTTTTTTACTGCTCTGCAACACCATAAAGTATAAATAAAAAAGAAATCGATAATTATATTATCACATTATATACAAAAATACTTAGAAGCGAATATAAGAAAATCAGTGGGTCTTAGTATTAAATCATGTTCTGCTACAGTTACAATTAAATCTGTTACATATTCGATGGTAAATATTGGATATATTCAATTCAGAACATAGTTTCATAGATTCTGAATGCAATAGAAAGCAGAAATTTCATCTTAATTATTTATTTAAAAAATGCAGCATATATTTTTCATTTAATGTATAAAGAAATGAAACTGACTCTCTAGATTATTACTGAGAACCATTATTTTTTAAAAAAAAACATTATTTTTTTTAAAAAAAGAAAACAGGAATAGAAAAATTCAGGAATTTTAATAAATCTTGACGAATACGTATTTTAAAAATATAGTTATTATACTCATTAAAATATTCTTGAAACAGTATATCTTTAGAAAACGTATAATTTGCTTTTGAACTTTATTCAAAAGCATTTTAAAGAACCGAATTTCAAGCAAACTTGTAATTTTAATATTTATATGACTGAAAATGAGAAATATTTATTGATCTAATAAAGTCTAGATAAAACTTAATATTCGCGAATGCAAAAACATTCTTTTTTTCATAAAAGAATCTAATTAATTTAAAATCTTTTTCATTAAGCGATTCATGCTCAAATAATCTTTGTTAAATATAATTAGCAAATTCTCAACAAGTGTTCTTATTTTTACTATCGAAAAAAATTAATTATGACACATTTACACATGACAGATACTTTTTTTTATATTTTTCGTAAAATACTGTCAAGTAACTTTCTTCTTTTAAACTGAAAAGCGCATTAATGAGTTTGTAATTAGTAAAAGGTCGAGGATATTTAAAAAAATATTTTTCTGCCTTTTTTACCATTAACTAGCTTTTAACTTACATCTATCATTTTTCATAAAATTAACTATGTCGTATTAAATAGCAAAAAACCATTTCAACGATTAAAAATCCTTTTAACTCGCTTGACCAATTTAAAGAGTTTGATATAGTACAGAAATAAAATTATTTTTAAATAAAAATAAATATATATGGTTAAAAATAGTTTAGAAGGAGCAAAATTCAGTACATTTCTGAACAGATATTTTAAAATTAGTTATTTTAATTTAAAATAGATTTCCCCTTAAATACGAAATATTTTTTACAAAAGATTATGATCTGAACAATCAAGGTTTAATGACCCAAATAATTTGGTACTTTATTGCCCTCGATTGTTCTTACATAGGCAAAAACAATTTTTTTGCTCTTTTTCCACTTTAGTAAGTTCTTTCGCAGCTTCCCACACAGGAATGTATATTAATTAATTTATCCATTAATGAAGTTAATTTAGTTTTATTTATATTAACGTCTCGTTGTAAAGCAACACTAGGTTGACTGTAAAGATTTCGAAAATTTGAACCACAGTTAAATGACGAGGGCGGCACCTGAGCTGGGACCCCATCTTCTCTCTACTCCAGTGGAAGGATGTTTGGTCCTAACGGATTTAAAGGGCAATATACCTCCATAAACGACGGTTCTTTAGTGAAATTGGAATCACGAACTTAAAACTCTATGGCTAAGAACCAAGAGCTTACCACCAAAACACTACGACCCTGCAGCTGTTTTAGAATAGTTATTTAAATGCAGCGTTTAGAACCTTGTTCGAAATTGTTTTAAATAAAACGATTAATATATGTTAGTTGCTATCCAATACAAGTATAATATAATTCAATTTTTTTTAAAAAAAATTAAAAATAAATGCATCAGTCCACAAAAATCACGGAATACAGCAAAAAGTAGAATGATATACAGTCTGTCAAAATAATTAGTATATTAATGATTACTTAAATTGGTATTAAATTCTAATTAGGAAAATTTTTAGATATGTTTTAAAAACCAAATCACTTGATCATGTTCTTCCATTGATGTTACTTTTACATAAAACGAAAATATTGCCATATCTCTTTAACTTTTCAAATGTTGTTCACCTTCGGATAAGAAAAAAATCGATTCTCCTACGCATGCGTCAGGATGATTTTCTTTATTCAAAATAGGAACGGGAGGAGCTACGAAATGAGAAGATATTTACATTAAGCAACAAGGGGAATTTGGATTAGGCTTGGGAGGCATAAAAATGAGTAAGATTGGGTGAAATCGACACTAATTCAAATTCAAATACATTTAGATACTTTTTATTCAGTGTATATTAATAAGATATCGACAATTTAAGTATAAGATCAAATCCAAATTTAAATCTATCGCAGCTGAAAGCAAATTAGAGAAATCAAAATTTGGAGAGAGCAACCTATCACAAGGCTTCTATAATAATATGAAATTTTTGACTATAGAAATTTGAAGCCTAAATATATTTTGCTAAATGCACCATTAGAAAACCAAGATAATAAATATTAAATTAAAAATTTTAGTGGGAATTACTTGCTAATTTAGCTAAAGAACTGGTCACCAAAGATGCCTTCTAAAAACACTAAAGTTTTGGAAACAGTAATTTCTAAGTACAAAGTTCTTTGCGTTAACAAGAATTATATTTCTTTGGAAGTGTACTTTAAACATTTATTGCACTTCACTTATTCCGATATTGCTTCTGGATTCCAATTCTAGAATATTTTACCATTTAAACGAAATTATTAAACATGCCTTGCCTTACAGGTGAATTAAAAAATGCATTAAAATAACTTCATGCATCTGAATACTCTCGAAATCAAAATTAGAATGGCAGACAGAGTCATCGCATATTTCTGTCACTTAAGTGCCATTAAATGGTTGGATTCCTTTAAATTTTAAATAAACGAATGACTAAGTCCCTGAGGGTACCGAAATTCGAAGTATCTCATTGTATTGTTTCCACACAAAAGAACATTATGAAAGGAATCCAATACTTGAAAGTTTTACGCATTAGCTAATTGTAATTACCTTTCAAAGCCCATTAGAATGTAAAACAAAGCATTTTTACAATGGAATTTAAATTAAGTGCCATTTTAAATTACTAATAATAAAACTATAAATAATAATTAATAAATACTTTCAAATATAATTGTTTATAAACGATTTACTCCCATTTATTAAGTCTAATTTTTTTTCATATTTATTTGATCTCATATATAATATTAATATATATCAATAAACGGGAGTATATAGTCATCCAATTTTTTTGTACATACTTTCTAATAAAAATAATGCCCTCCCCTTCTCCCAGCATAAAAGGAGAATCTGAGGCAACGTTGTGAATGTTAGGAATACTCAGATTTTTAGTTTCAAAGTTCCAAGATTTAACATTTTGCTTCTTATTGCTATTGGGGGAAATTCAATACACCCCCTACACATTTTTGTAAAATTATTGAAGTGTGAATTTGACAAAGAGCTTCAATTTATAACAATGACACTTAGCAAATTTCATTTATAAAAGTATTTTTGTTATTTTGAATTTTTGAGTTTATATGCATTTGTAACTATTGGTTGATATACTATCAATCTCTTAACGAATTTAATATAAAATGTGCTAGGGATATTCACTTAAAATGTTAAATATATGTGGAAAATTTTATTGGTCTGGTTCTTTTCGTTTTATCGACAGAAGAAGAAGAACCAAAATTGTAAAAATACTAGCTTCTGCTTTATAAATTAAACGGGTTGATTACAAATGAATAAATATAGTTAAATGTGAAAAAGATGAAAGCTAACTAATTTAAATAAATTATGGTGTTAAAATATTAACTAAACTCTAATCGAGCATTTAATTTGCCCCCTGTTTAATAAGTACTCGCATTTAGTTTGAAACATCATTTTCATTTACAATTGTAGTCGACCACAACACACCCTGTCGATACTTCTATTTTCAGTTCAAACCATACACCAAATACAATCGAACGCCATGAATTTGCAAAATTAGTTAATAACAGTGGTCTAATTGAAAGATCTGTAACAATATTAAAGACTATGTATTGTAGACATTATATATTAAGAATATTTGAGTCTCACTGAAAATTAAATGAGGAAAATTTAACTCTAAATATATTTAAGACAATCAAAAAATATTAATAGGAAATTTTAAATTTCTTCTCTGAAAATTCTACACAAAATTTCTAGAAAATAGGAAAATAAATTAATGGGACAAATGGAATCAATAATACTTTTTAGTGATAACCCGAATTTATAGAACAAAATTAAAGCTTGACTAATCTAATTTCAAATATACAATACTTTTCTTTCATTTCTTCGTTTTCAACTCTCTTATGAATGAAAAATGCATGTTAATATTATAGTTTATTCAAAGAATTTAATGTTTATTTTGTAAAAAAATAGAATTCTTAAAAGGGTTATAAGCAACGAAAAATAATGGATGATGTATTTTTAAAAATAGAATGAAATTGAGCACAAAAGTTTACGATTAAAATAAATAAATATTATAATAATAATATATTATAAAATATTATAATAAATATATAAATAATAATTATAAGAATAAAATTCATAACTTAATCCTACATTTACAATATGACATATAACAATTGAATATATGAATTCCCTTTCTTCAAGAAATACTATCTTTTCCTCGTGAAGGTAAGTAGTTTGTCTGACGCTTGGAAGCACGCTTGGGAATTAGTCTGAGAGAGATTATTCTCATAGTCAAATAACAGTAAATCTATTATATATTATCAGTTAGTATTAAACACCAAGGTTTATTGAAGCTTAGTCATGCGATTTTCCGAGTATCCCTTTTTGCTGGCATCAAGTTGAAACTAAATTATAATAAATCTACCAGATCAAGCAAACAAATCTTTTTATGTAAGATCAAAAAATAATTTGTAAATTTTAAATAATTTATAAATCGCGATCAGCTATATTTTTAGGGTTAAATATTAAAGCTTTTCAATTCAGTTTCCAACCTTTTTAATTAGTTTAAACATTTTAATGTGTATCCATTATAACTATAAATAAGCCTTTTATATATTTAAAATAAATGATATCTAATTAATTTAATTTTTTAAAATTTTAATCCCAATTTTAATTTTAATCTCATTTTTTAATTTTAATCTTAATTTTTTTCTCAATTTTGGTAACAGCGTTTATTGCTGAGGTTGAATATGTGACTCTTTCCTAAAAAAGGAAAAATATGATTCATGCCAAATTTCCTGGATCTAATTATGTTTAAAAAATATTAAATCAAAATCCATTTAAAAATCTTTTTACCATTGTTGAAAGTGAAAAAAAAACACATAGTCCTATTGTTGATTATGAAGTGTAAAATAGATAAGTATGTGGTGAATACCCAAATCGAGGTGCCAATAGCACCACGGAAATTAGGGCAACCTCTAAGGTTGTGTCTTATAGAATTCTTTGTTCGTATAAGAAAATATTATTCCTGTTAAGAAAGTATAAGAAAATACTATTCCTATTAAGAATTATACTGTTCGTATAAGAAAATACTATTCCTATTAAGAATTATAATGTTCGTATAAGAAAATACTATTCCTATTAAGAATTATACTGTTCGTATAAGAAAATACTATTCCTATTAAGAATTATACTGTTCGAATAAGAAAATACTATCCTTGTAAGAATATACTATTCGTATAGGAATTATACCATTCGTTTTCGGAAAGGCATGATTGATCCGAACGAGTTGAATAAATGATGGTTGTTATTGTTTTCATGCCTTTTGATTTCAATGAATTGATCTAAATACACAAGCAGAAAAACCCTTCAAGTTCATACAAATTTTTTCAAATAATTATTCATTCACAGACTTTTTTTTCTAATAATTTTCCTACATTATTCTTTGGACAATATATTATACATGCTTATAATACCCCCGTTCTTGTAACTTAACCCAAGTTCTTAGAATTTAATGAAGCCCTTTCATGCTCCAGTGAACTTAGAAAGTGCACCGAAGCAACTGCTATATGGCTGCTAATGTGGCTGGCGCATTTTCGATGTAGAAAATGTACTTCAGGCAATTGCACGGAATGACGTTGCGTCAGTTCTGTTGCTACTGAAATGCGAAATGGCGTTTATCTCAAAACTGTATTAGCACGCTATCTAACACTATTCATTTATTTTAATGTTTGTAGATGAGAAAGCCATTATTTACAGTGAATATGAGTAATTAGTAAATGGAGTTGAATAATTAAAAATAAAATTATTAAAAAATGTTGGTTATTCATTGTTTTTCAATACACTTTATTTAAATATACAAGATGTTCATTAATTATTGTCGGGGTTTCCATACCTCGTAACTTTCGAATAAAAATATTACACAAAAACCGATTACGTATTCTTAAATTACAACTCAAAAAATTTTAGGTGGAAATAATGCGATTTTAGCGCATTTGAAGTCTGAGTAATTATGACGTCATAAATAAAAATGACGACCGTGCAAGAAAAAGCAATGTGTGTATTGTGGTTTTTCGAAACTAAATTAGTCATAACTATTCGATGTCGCTTCGGGACCACGTGCATGAAAAATCCTCCTTCGGATAATTCTATCAGACGCCGGTTAACACAATTTCAGGAAACTGGTAGCGTTCTACTGCGAAAGGGAGAGGGAAGACCGAGCACTTCCCATTTTGGGGTATGATTGTACGTGGCTTTTTAGACGATAACTTTTCTGACAGATGGTGTGGAAGAGGTGGACCAATCCCATTGCCTCCGAGATCACCAGATATAACACCGCTGGACTTCTTTCTATGGGATTTTGTCAAGAGCATTGTGTACAATACCCATGTGACATTCTTTGATGAACTGAAGCGCAGAATTGTTAATGAGATCCAAAATGTTACCTCACAGATGCTAATTATTATTGACTAATTATTGAGGACATTTGGAGGGAAATCGAATTTCGTCTCGATGTGTTACGAGCCACGAAGCACAGCCATGTGCAAATTCATTAATCTTTTTCATATTATTAATAAAATTCGTTGAGCTGTAATTTACGAATACGTAATCAGTTTTTTGCATAATATTTTTATTCGTAATTTATGAGGTACTGAAACCTCAACAATAATTAATGAACACCCTGTATATTATTTATTTAATCGATATGATACACAGATGTGACAATTGAATAAGATAAAATCTCGCATAGTGCTAAAGAAAAGTTTTAATTTCGATGAAAAAAGTTATAAATGAAGTATTGCCTTTCTGAATTTCTTAAAATTAGTACAAAGCTAATAATGTTTACCAAATCTGAAAAAAAATGGGAATGGTCTCCCCCAAACATTCTCACATAATCCCTAATAAATTTGCCATACCAGAGAAGACTTTATAGTTACAAAATATTGATTTTGGCGTGAATTTTACATCTTTACTTAATCTGTATCATGTTATCCTTGGCGAAATTTTTGTTTTTTACTCCCTTGCATGCAATAAATAGTATTCAAAATAAATTGAGTGTTTTAGTCGCGATATTCTCACCCGAAAGAAGCAAAAATTTAAACAAAAATACACTTTTAGTTATAAAATCGCAGCAACATCGATTTATTTAAATCATTCAGTTTTAGTGTTAAAATGTTTACATAGTTCTAAAAGTATAAATAGACAGACAGTCAATCACATATTGAATTTGATTCGAAATTTCGTGGATGTTTACACCATATATGATAAATACATGTATTGAATTTTATCAATTTTTTTTCATTTCATAACTGCCGCATTAACTAATTATCAAAATTTAATAGAATTCTGTTAATTTGATGTAAAGATAGTATACTAAGTTTCAATCGTCTATCTGAAACCATTTTTGATTTAAATTTCTACGAGATAGACAGATTTATTTCTAAATCGGTTATTTTCTAAAAATATGTTTTTCGAACTCAGTGAGTTCTAAAATTTGTTCACACTTACTGCAATTTCTTTATATTGCGTATACGAGTAACGATATTTATGTTCGTATAAAAAAAAACTGATGTGTTTGATGAAATTCACTAAAGATAGCAATATAAATGTAAGAAGTTAGCGATCGTTATGAACGGAAGAAAATAAATCGATGAAAATTATCTGTAAAAAATACGATGATTTAAAGATAAAAAAATCGGTTTCAGTTTGAAATTCTTTAGAAATACTATTATATTGAAGTTGCTAAAAAAACGGGAAAACATATCACTCCAAACGTATGATGAATTATCCGCCATATCCAATTTTTCCAGCAAGAGATCTTTTTCTGAAAACAATTTGATGTAAAAAAGAATAATTGTTATTATTATAATATATTTTAAGATTGTAGGGCTTGAAAAGATGCCGTGGTTCCCGACTAAAATTTTCTGAAAAAAAATGAATTTTTAAAGGGAAAGTTATTGATCTTGTTTTAATATTCATTCTAAATTAATATTTCTCTTACAACCTTAAATAGAAGACAATATCACGATGAAGGTTCAAGGTTTTTTAGAACTAGAATGTTTTTTAGAGCCTAAAGCAGAAGAATATTTTTAAGAATAAGAATTTTTTTTAGTTCCTTCATGTCGGAATTTTGCTCCAAATTTAATATATATATTTGATTGGTTGTGTTTGTTGGTAATTTTTTTGGATAATTATCTTATTCAAATGCTAGTAAGAATTTTGAGAAATCACAACTGATTAATGTGCTTTAAATTGTTTTCAGTGAAAAGAAAAGAAAAAATATGATTAGGTAATGGGAATCTGTTCAATCTCATGACTGAGACTCCTCTTAATAACGGAAAATGCACTTTAACTTTAATACAGAATAAGGGGCTACCCTAATTTTTTTGTTATTCTGTTTATAAGCCTCTCTATCTATAAAGGACCTAAATTAAAATAACAAAGGATTATTATGAAGGCTTTCCCTTTTTACATCAGTATTGAAAATTTCTTGGAAATTTTGAATGAATTCACTCAAAAATATCTACATGGAATTTTCTCTACGTCATTTTAACAAGTTAATGTAAAATTGGAACGCTTTGTGATGAAGATATTTAGTATATCGTTTATCAGGAGACTAATATTTTTAAAACAAATTTTCTAACAAAATATATATGTTGGTATAATTAAATTCATATGATCTGATATCAGAAAGTGGTACCTTAAAATGCAAAATAAAATAAAAGATTGCATTACGTTGACTTGTCAACAATTTTAGAAATCTAACAGAATTTACAAATAATCATTCAGCTAAAACGCATAAAAAATATTATTTTTTGATTATAGTTTCATAAGCCAAATAATAACCTCTGAACAGTAGTGATCACTTTTGTTTAGTGGTCATGTCACACGACTGCGAACCCTATCGGTCCAATCGATTCATCTTCCTCCAAAATGGTGACCTTGAATAAGCAACTTTCTACATCTGTTGTGACGTCCTCTACTTGCAGCAAAAAATCATATGGTGTATTAGAAACAAAAACCAACAATCACACCAATCCCCACACGTTCGCCATAAGTTTGGCGAAATATATCGTTCATCTCCCCACCGACTCACTGGTGGGAGAATATGTGGTGGCAGCTTCATAAGCCAGATAACAGCCCCCGTACCTGAGTGATCACTTTTGTCTGGTGTTTGTGTTAAAAGGTAACAAGCCCTGATATTGCGAGTTCGGTCCTATCCTTTCATTCTCCTTTACATTCTCTTTATACAAAGCAGTGTAGCCACGATTCTGTTAGGAGTCTGTGAATCTTCCCCTCCGCAGTTAATTTTATAATATGGAATCGAGTTTTTAGGATATTTCAAGAGCCTCTAAATGGATTATAGGTCAAAGAACCTCCAATTTTTACAGTAAGTTGGGGACAAATTAGGCACAAAAAATGAAATTACAGAAAAACTGAAATTTTTGAAATGTCTGAATAAGATGTGAAAATACGATGTATTTCTTTAAGCACTTTTTAACTGCCATCGAAACTATGAAAAACCGAAAGATATAGATGAGGCTATTAAGCTAGGCTTAAGCAACTTGTAAGTGAGTCTATTAGAAATATAGATTTCCAGAGAATTCTTTCGGAGTGCTTTGTAGTATTGCGGTTGTTTAAAAATGAAGATGGATTGCTTCTCAAAGTTTCTTCTTCCGACGTTGTTTCTTTCTGTACCTACTCTAAGACAATATTTTATCTCCTGTATTTAGAGCTTTTGTGTAGAATTACGCTTCTTTTCACTTTACTAAGGTTTTCTTGAAGGTCAACTTGTTGAAGGTTTTTACTGCATGCACATTAGATTTGATTTCCCAAGTAGCAGTTTTAATTTCCCAGAATATTTGGGATATAGAAGCCCTTGATTCCATATCTAATTTTTCCATTAAGGCACCCAGGAGCCATTAAAATGACTTTTTGCAATTTTCACCTTAGGAATTTAAAAGTTTACAGGCATTAAGAGTAACGCTATAGAAGATGACGCACAAAATTTTAAAGCATTATATTAATTTATTTATGACTTAGGGGGTTAATATAATTCAATATTAGTCATAAATAACGCTAATGAAAAATGTTCCAGGCTCTCCAAATTTATTCGAAAGCACTCCAATTTTTATTATTACTTACTCTAACCTTTTTTTAAACAAAAGGTTGGTATTAATCTTGAATTTTCAGAGTGAAATATCAAAATTAACAAAATAACTCAAAACTAAGATTTTTTTAAAAAGTTTAAGTCGTTTTGATATTACGTTGGCTAATTTTGATATTTCGTACTGGAACTTCAAGATTAATCCCAACTTTTGTTTCAAAAGGGTTATAGTAAGTAATAATAAAAATTGAAGTGCATTCGAACAAATTTGGAGCCCCTGGAACATTTTTCATTAACTTTAGTTATCACTAATATTATATTTACTCCCTAACTCATAAATAAACATATGATGTTTTGAATTTTGTGTGCCATCTTCTATAGTGTTACTGTTAATGCCTGTAAAATTTCAAATTGCTAAGGTGAAAATTGAAAAAAAGGCATTTTAAAGGTCCCTTGTTGACTTAACACTTTAAAAATAATTTAAATATAATTCCACGGAAACTTTACGAAACTTTTTAATAAGTGTTTCTGTACTAAAGAAGATGAAATCCTTCGTGTATATAAATATTGGCTTTTTACATAAAATCAGTTGGCAAATGTCCCTCTCTTTAATAATGAAGGTTTCAGAAAGTCTCAGCATGAATTGAAATCCACCATTCTGAGCTCAGATGATTGGCTCTCTCAAAACTGCTGTAGCATATAAACGGATGCGCATTTGATCTAAACAGATTTAGCCTGAATCTGATCCGTCTATATGGGGGTCTTTGGGTGGGACTGATCCTAATGGGACCGAAATATCTATATTATGTGACTAAGGTTCTCGCAAAATGATAGAGATAATCGGATTTTGTTTAATTTATATAGCCATACACAATATCAAGATCTTATGAAAACGTATCTAATTTGAAAATATGAAGAAGTTTCGGAACAAGAATAATTAAAGTAATTAATAACAGATTTAAAGAATTTATGTAATATTTTTATTCCATGAATAAAGGTTTCTCAGAATACAAAAACACAAATTGTTAACTTGTAACTAGACAATGAATTTGAACAAATATGATGCATACCATTTCAAATATGATTTTAGATATTTTATGTAGCAAATATCTTTATAAACCATTTATTTTTTTTTCTTTTTATATGACTAAAATAAATAATTTAGAAAAGTTTATTTCTTCAAAACTTCTCTCAAAAACTGCTTCTTTGAGACATACATGATCCTTATATATTCCGAGGTCAGAAAATGTTTTTGAAATATATTTTGTTGCAAAAATGAAAATGTTATGAAACGCTGTGAAGAATATCCATAATATTTTCTAAGGGATCGATTAAAATAGGATATGAAAAATATAAACTTCTACAATCGTTTTTTAAATCTACATATATGTATCAATGTAAAAGAATTTGATGGATTTTCTACATAAAATGATAAGTAAAAGCTCATAAGAATTTCTATCGAAAAATGGATTTTTACACAAAGTATCTTTAGCATTTTGAAAGATGTAGATTCTAAATTTATATTCCTGTTGCAATTTTACATAAAGATAGCGCGAGTCATAAATGTTTTCCAGACAATTGTAAATTCTTTTTATCTGTTTTCGCTTAATTTATAATAATTAGGCAAAATCAATCAATGATAAATTAAAATTACTTAAAATAAATGGTATTGTATAAATTGATATTATAAGATTAAAAGATACAATTTAATAGATTTCATTGCAATTTTACTATTACTGCGTATTTAATGAAAAACAAAAGAAAATATATTATTACCTTTTTTTAAATATTTCGTAAAAATACGACTTCGAAAAAATATCCGCTTAGTATATTATTAATTTTATAAATAACTTTTGAAATATGACTAGGGAAAGAAAATTGCTTAAAGTATTTTATTTTTAAATTGCTAAATCATCTAAAACATTGATAAATTTCTTATAACTTAAATTAAGATTGTAATTCCCTCATATTCTGTTATTTGTAAATTTTATCATCATGTCTAATGGAAGATATAGATCATTCTTGAAATTTTTTTAGAAATATTTATAATTTTACTGGGAAAATATTAACCAATTTAAAATTTAATAAACTGGCAGGCTTCCTATAATTCTAGAATTTTAAAATGTCTTTTAGAAAAAGTTTATTAACTTTCTATTACATTCAATAAAATCGGAAGAGTTTATGAGATAAACTCCTCCCCCCCCCCAAGAGTAAAAGTTTATAATTTTTTTAAAAAGATAAAAACTTACTAGATTAATTTTTTTCTAGAAATATTTAGTCAGCATCTATTATTTGTATGAATGGATATAAATGAAATCAAATTAAAAATATTGAAAGGGCTAAATTTCATGTCATTATATAAGAATATTATTATTTTTAAGGTATTGTTTGGTTAACTAATTTAAGCCATTAACCGATTTAAAGAAATTTGAAACAATCATGTTATTATCAGCACCTGCATGCATCGATATATCGAGAATCGGGTACATGGTGGACATACGGAACAAGTTGCAATGTTTTGTCCCTGATAAGTCGCCAGATGTGACAACCATATTTGCATTTTTCTAATAACCCTAAAAGCTGGAAATTAGAATTTTCTGCCCATTTATTTTGTAGTTCCAAAAACCTCAAACCAACTTCAAGTTCGTATTGTTCAACATACAATTTCATGCTTTCAAATTATGATAACATTTTAACAACAAAACAAAATGTAGCAAAGTTGGCATTGACTGAAGCTTTTTTGAATTACAAATTAAATTTCTATTTTTAAATGATTTGTTTGCGATAAATCGCCCGATATCAGAATCTTCAGCATTATTTTCTAATAACCTTAAAAGCAAAAAAATGGTGCCTCAAAAGCGATAAATCGCCAATTTGTTGCCTACTTATTTTGAGGCTTCAAAAACCTCAGACCAATACAACATCATGCTCTCACTTGATAATAAACACTATTATATGATAATGTGTTTCGCTTGATTAAATTAACACTTATTTCTGTCACAAAAAGATATAAAAATCAAATAATTTAACAGAGATTCTACAAATACATAATAATACATACGAAATTAAATAAATTAAAGAAAATATGCATTTTAGAAGATCTTTGAGTTCAACATTTAATGAGAGAGATTAACTGAAGAAAACATAGACAATTTAATAGAATCATCAACTATAATATTCGCTAATATTCCTGAAATACAGTAAAATTATTTGTGATCTATTTTTTATTTCTATGTAAAATGTGTAAATTTTTTATCAAAATGTATCCTTTATATACAAACTAAGAATAAAATGCTTTATCACCGCTTCAGAACACTTCTTTCATGGAAAAAATAGAGGCTTTTCCGCTACCGCTCGGAGTGTTTCAACTTCAATAGATCTTCACATTTCAATCCCCATGCTTTTCTAACCAACAAGGCATCTACAGCTCTTCATCTTAACGAAGGAATTTTCCACCAGAAGGTCTGTACGCTGCTTTTCTGCATCTATTTCCCGAGGAATGTCAACAATTGGTATGCATAGCCAAGAAAAGGATGAAAAGGAAGATGAAAGAAAAAGAAAACTGAAAGAATGAAGAGAAGCATCTTTTGTATTTCTTTCCTCTTCTTTTCAGTGATGGATAACAAAAAGCCCCTTAAGGAATTTTCTTTTTTGCTCCAAGCCATTCTATCACCAGAGTCGATGGATCCTAATACCGCTTTCAAAAGGCGATGTGCCCCCATTTAATGTATAGTGCAACGATGTCTCCAATTTCTTTTTATCCTGGTCTAAAAGAAGGGGATTATTTTTAGGAATGACGAGATAAAGAAATCACAATCGCTATAGAATTTGTACATATAGAATAGCTTTACCCAAAACCAGACGCTTTTTAACAGCTTGTTTTGCTTGAATTCTCATTAGTACAATTTATGAAACTATAATAAGAAATATAATTTTTTATTTTTTATTTTGTTATTAAATATTTTTTGTGAATCCTTTGAAAGCATTGGCCAAGGTGTTAATCTTTACATTTATAGGAAGTTTATCCGGTATCCATTGGCAAATTTAAGTGAATAGCAATTAAAACCTAAATTACAGGAGAAAAATATATGCATTTTTGATGTCGTACTTTTCTAAATGCTGTTAATAATTATTCGAAATCTGCATCGTGAAAGGTATTTCAAATGCATAAGGTAGCTGGTGCTCGCATTCAACCCCCCCCCCCATGATGACAAATATCTCCAAATCGAGACAATACTATAGGGGGTTCCGATTAAGAGGTGTTCATTCTCTGATATAGGTCTGAAATTGCGATCTATGGATGAGTGAATTGAATGTATGAATGAATGAAATCTGCCACATAAATAGGGTTGTAACGCGTGATTATTTAAATCGCACTCTTAACTCCAGATGGCGCTACGGAAACAAGAGACACTAAAATTATAGTCTCAAAGCCGCTGAATGAGATAGCATGCCTGTCTATGACAAGTGTCATAAGAAACAATAAACAACAAATTTTAACTATCTATGCTATATATCAATTTACTTAATTTGTTTCAGCAACTTCTATGAGCAGAAATGCGACGTTATGCCTACTGCTCTTTCTAAAGTAAGCTTTATGCACTATAATTTATAATTTAAAAGATGTGTTTAAATATTAAAAGAAAAGGTTTGTATATCTTTATTTCGCATTTACAATATATATATATATATATATATATAT
>JAOUZG010051192.1:1814684-1828007 GCA_026289955.1 Argiope argentata
ATATATATATATATATATATATATATATATATATATTATTTCGATACTAACATTCTTTAGCCACTAATTGGTTAGTTTCGAATGTTGGTTATGTTTATATTTTAAAAATTGTATAAACATAATTTCACGATATAAACTGCCTGATGTTAATTCCGTCTTAGTTTAATTGTTTTCATTCTTTTTATGCACCTGAGTTTCTTTAACACATTGGCAGCCGGCGACCTACGGCCGATTCAACGGCCATTCAACGGCTGAGCAGCGGTGCCGTAGCGGAAATTTCAAGAACTCAGAAACCCGCTTTCCGGCTGTCAATGTGTTAGATACGACAAACATACACCGTATTAATGTCCCTTCATCACTTTATTATTACAAAAAGCACAGCTACTAGAAGCAAAGCGAAATATATACACACAACAAAAACGATAACGATACAAACAATACGATACGATACAAATTATCACAGTTGCCAAAACAAAATACAGAAAAGTTGAACAAAGAAATAATGAATAGATTAATTCCACATACTCCCACCTTTGATAAATGGGCTTTATCAAATATTAAACAAATTTAAAGTTCATAATCTTGAAGTCTAGTGGGAAGTTTCCTCTCTCTACCACTTTTTGTGGTAGCTAGTTTCTGCAGTTTCTTCTGTAGAGCAATTTCAGGTTCACTTGAGTTTACCTCGTGACACTGTTTGCCAATGTAATCCGTACCAGTACTCCCTAATTCGACTTCTTCCACTCTCCCAGCTGAAGATTTGACCTCGAGTGGGATCAATCGCTGAACAGGTCGGAGAAACTCGCCAGTACTTGTTTTGACTTTTGCCACTCGGATATTACCGTCTTTTCCAGGAAAAGTAGAAATGATACGTCCCATCGGTCAAAAGGTTCTTTTGATGTCCTCCTTTTCAATTAAGACTATTTCCCCGATTTCCAAAGACCGGCAGTTTTTATTAGACTTGTTTAAAATGAGTTGACCACGATACTCTGATCTAAATCTTTTCCTTAAGTATCCTCTCAGTTTTTGTAGGTATCGCAATCTTTTTGAGAGACTGATTTTATCGAGGTGGTCCAAATCAGGGACTCCCACCGTCTGAATGTCTTGTAGAAACATAGCTGGAGTTATAGAACGCAGATCAGCCGAGTCTTCGGAAATATAGGTTAAAGGACGTGAATTTATCACAGATTCACTATCACAAAGTAAAGTAACCAATTCTTCATAAGAAAGGCAAGCATTACCCAGGACACGTCGTTGAAGCTTCTTGACAACTTGCACTAAGCGTTCCCAAAATCCGCCCCACCAAGGCGCGGAAGGGGGATTGAATTTCCAGTCTATGCCTTTTACAGAGGCCTCTCTTTGAATCAGGTCGGCATCGAAGGTTTTAAGCAAGTTACAGGAACCAACGAAATTAGTGCCGTTATCACTGTACACAATTTTTGGACGACCACGGCGAGCAATGAATCTTCGGAAACTTAGCAAAAAAGCTTCTGTAGACAGGGATTGGATCAGTTCAAGGTGCACAGCCCGGAATACCGCACAGGTGTATAACACAATCCAACTCTTTTCTCCACCGCGAAGCGTGAGGGGTCCAGCAAGATCCACACCGACGATCTCAAACACAGAAGCATCTCGAACTCTGTCCTCTGGCAACGTAACAGGAGGCGTTGACAAAGACTTTGCTTCATGCCTTCGACATCGTACACACTGCAAGATCACTTTGCGTACTGTTTTCTTTGCATTAATTATCCAGTACTTCTCTCGCAAGTGCAATAGCAAACTGTTTGATCCACAATGTAAATTTGTCACATGCTGTTCGTGAATTAGCAGTCTCACCAATTTGTGTTGGCTTGGTAGCAAAATAGGAGTTTTAAAATCGTTCAAGTCATCTCTTTCAGTGAGTTTTGTCTTAACTCGAAGCAATCCGGACGCATCTTCGAATAAAGAAATATTCAGATGGTTTAAATAATCTTCAGCAAATGATTCAGTTTGCACAATGCTGATTATTTTCCTTTCAGCTTTATCCATTTCTTTAACTGTTAGTTCTCCCTTAAGTCGCTCTGGCTTTGGCCTTGAAATATTGTGAAGAAATCTTTTTGTCCATGCAACCATTCTTATAATTTTCTTGTAGCTTGAAAAGTAAGACAAAAGCCATGCATCAGATGTTCCATCAACAAGGCTTACGGCTGTAATTTTCTTTTCCATGAGAATATCTTCATTAAATGATGGCTGAGACAGTAGCCATTCTTCCACATCTTTTCTGAGCCATTCAGGGCCCTCCCACCATCGAGATTTAATCAACTTCTTGATAGAGCACCCTCGTGAAGGTAGATCTGCTGGATTGCTTATTCCAGGGACATGTCTCCAATCGTTCACATCGGAAAGTTTTCTAATTTCTTCTACACGATTTTTTACAAAAATATTCCATGGTTCATCATGCTGAATCCAGTATAAGGCAGTTGAGGAATCAGTCCAATAGTATTCTTTATCAATCTTGATTCCTAAATTCTTCTTCACAAATGAAGTTAGCCTAGCTCCTATAAGGCAGGCAAGTAATTCCAGTCTCGGAATTGTTATTTTATGCAGAGGAGACACCCTTGATTTGGCCTGAAGAAGTTGTATTTAATTTTCCGTTTCATCTGAAGATCTTAGAAAAATAGCAGTAGCATATGAAGACATTGAAGCATCGCAAAAAATGTGAAGTGTATATAAATTTGCTCCACCCAATGTTGCCATTCTGGGTATACGTAATGTTGACAGCAAAGGCAGGTCTTTCATCCACTTCAAGAATTCATTCTTCTCTTCCACAGGTAATTCAGTATCCCAAGTTAATTTAGCCTTCCAGCTCTTCTGCAGTAATAACTTTGGAAGCAGCGTGAAAGGACAGCTAAACCCAATTGGATCAAATACTCTTTGTGCTACCGACAGAACATTTCTTCTAGTTACAGGAAGATCACCTAAATTTATACTCTTTATGTCGCAAAACAATGCATCTTCGACTTTGTCCCACAGAAGTCCTAAAACTTTTGTCGGTTCTGATTCATGAGAGATCTTATTAAAATGTGAATGTTCCCAACATCTCAAATCAAATTTAGCTTCAGCCATAATAGCCGTTGCCTTTTGAATAAAGGCGTACAGCTCTTCTTCAGAATCGACGGATGTCACACAATTATCGACATAAAAGGACGATCTCAGTTTATCGACAATTTCTTTGCCTTCATTGCTATGTCTCAGATGAAAATCCATGACAGCAGCAAGAAGAAATGGACTGCAATTAACTCCAAACACAACGCGACAATGTCGAAATATCTTCACTTCTTTTTGTTGCTTGTCTCGCCACCAAAGGAAACGTAAGCAGTCTCGGTCTTCTTCTCGCACAGAAATTTAAAGAAAAGCAGCTTTAATATCAGCAATTACGCCAAACCTCTTTTCTCTGAACTTAAGCAAAACAGAAGGGATCAATTCCAGCAAGTTAGGTCCTTTGGCTAAACAATCATTGAGAGAAGGGCGTCCTCTTGTCCGAAAAGAGGCATCAAAAACTGGCCTCACAGCAGTTGTAGAATTCTCTTTGAACACACCTCTGTGAGGAAGATAGTGTCCCTTTGAACTCGATTTAGATGCAGATAGTTCTTCTATTACACCATCATTTATCCATCTTTCAAAAACTGCATTATAATCTTCAAATTTTCCAGAAGTGTTCAACTTAGTTGTTGTGGATTTCAACCTGTTTATAATATCATCTTTATTGTCAAAAATTTCTTCGCGATCTCGAATCCAAGGTAGACTTATCTCATATCTTCCCTCTTGGTTTCTATGTACTGTTTCTTCAAAATGTTCCAACACAGTCTTCTCTATCTCAGCGCTTGTTTTATCTTCACATGAATTCGATATTCCTATTGCTTCCAATCTCCACAAATCGGTTATACTGTTGATATTTAAAAGAGATGAAACAATAGCCTTGGTTGACTTGCATTCAGCATTATAATGAGTTTTCCCCATTAGAATCCATCCGAGGGTAGTTTCAATGGCTACTAATCCAGAAATTAGCTTTTCAATTCTTCCAGAGTAAATGTTTCCTGCGAAATCTGCACCTATCAATAATTCAATGACTGGCTTGTTCGGACCCACATCTGTGACGATGATACCCTTTTCATGCAATTCTTTCATCCAATGTCCCCTCGAAAGACGAGGTATTGTTCCACAGATGATCGGTTGATCCAGCACTTGAATTTCCCAGGAATAATTTGAATTTAAATTTCGAACCTTTATTATATAACGTTTGTGTTCTAAACATGTTGTCGCACCTCCAAAGATGACGTGAGTCATCCTCTGAGTCAAACTAGATTTCAACCTCAATTCACTTGCCGTGCTTTTCAGTATATAGGAGCATTGGGATCCAGTATCTATATGTGCTCGCACAATTCTCCGACGGCCACTACATTCAATCTCTACTAACAATGACTGAAGCAGAACTTCGCCCGAATCGCAGGTGTAAGATAACGAGCTGCTTATTTCATCCGTTTGAGCTTGGAGACTCTCTTTTGAAGTTTGTTTTACATCCGGGCACAAAATGATTGAATGTTTCTTGCTGCAACATAAGCAACGTACATTAGTTCTACAAAATTTTGATCTATGGCCGATCTTTAAACAGCAAAAACAACCTTTTTTTATTTTTCACAGTTTCAATTCTTTCAGTCAGAGGCATTTTCTGTGCTTTATAACAGTCCTTGCTTTGATGGGATTTATCACAGAATAAGCATACTGCTTTCTTAAATTCATTTGCTCCAGACACAAGATCATTAGCAGTAGGTATCGAGTATTCACAATCTCTTATTTTTTTCTTGTTATCGACTCAGACTGTTTAATTCCAGCTTTAGCAAGAGAAATGCGCTCTTCACCTTCCACTTCAGCTTTCAAAAACAGAAGTAGCTGAGAAAGTCTATTGTTGTATGATTTATCTTCATTTAGTAAAGGGTTTCTCAACCATACACGTAGCACATCTTCTGGTATGCAAGACTCGACCAAAGGAAATAACATTGCTGCATACTTATCGGATGTCATTCCAATAGACTCTAAGGAACGCAAATGCGACTCTAATTTATCATACAATTTTACAATATCAACTTTCGATTTTACACTAGTTGCATTTTTTACTACCAAACTTAAAAGCTCCCGTACATAAAATTCTATAAGCAATTCCTCTCTTCCAAATCTAGATTTTAAACTTTCCACAGCTTTCAAATAATTATTCGCAGTGGGAGGATAGCTATCAACTATTTCTTTGGCTCTAGTACCAGGAGACATACATTGAATCAAATATTGAAACTTATCAACAGGCTCCAATTGTTTATCTTCATGTATTCTGCCAAACTGGCTCCAAAACGAAAGCCAATCTTTCACTTCTCCTCCGAATTTCATAAGTTCAATTTTCGGAAGTTTCAGTTTCGTACATTCCGCATTTAACGAAACGTAACTTTGTTGAGCGATCAATTTTTCAGAAAAATGCTTAACACTAATATTTGCATAATCAAAATTTTCGGCATAATTTTCAATTGCTTCATATTCTGTACAATAATCTTCGCTATCTTCTTCTAAAAGCATTTGCAGAATTTCATCATCAATAACTTTTAAATTATTATAAGTTCTTTCCAAAGCGGAAAATTTTACTTCAACATCTTTAAAATCTGCATTTTGTGTATCAAGAAGAGACATCAAAGCCTTATAATACTTAGCAAATGAAGCCCGAAGTGGCGTACGTTTTTTAACAGCGGTATCCATTTCGAAACAAACTAGCAACTTCTAAAACAAATTAATCTTTCTTACCTTACATTTCAGAAGAAATGCGCTTTTAATCACTTCCGGGTCACCATTATGTTAGATACGACAAAAATACACCGTATTAATGTCCCTTCATCACTTTATTATTACAAAAAGCACAGCTACTAGAAGCAAATCGAAATATATACACACAACAAAAAGATAACGATACAAACAATACGATACGATACAAATTATCACAGTTGCCAAAACAAAATACAGAAAAGTTGAACAAAAGAAATAATGAATAGATTAATTCCACACAATGTGTTAATGGCAATAAAATCAATTATATCATAGAGCAATTAGATTTATTATTATTAGAGATACATAGATCATCATTAAAAACAACTTATTTAATTAATGCTAATATATTTGAATGTCTAAAACACCATGTAATTTCGACTAATATAAACCATGCTAAATTAACTATTTTATTAAGATTGGACAAGTTTAATAAGAATTTTTAAAACTAATATTTATATACTCTAAATGAAAGGAAATAAAACATTTATTTCCTTTTAAAAACAAATTAATAGGAAATAATGCATCGAAATTATATGAAATTCAAAATTTGAAAAAAAAACCTGTCTCATCACGAATTACTATTTTAAATTTCAATCCTTTAACTATAATTAACTTAATGACTTGAATTATTTAAATTTTGAATAAATAGCTGTGATTTCTTCTGAATTTGCGCGAAATTCAGAAGAAATTCCTAATTAAATTCATCATTCTTTACTTACATATCATTCAAAATTCTTTAATTTCACTGTCAAATATTATTATCATTTCATTAATTTCTATAATTTCATTACTTGATAATTGATTGAATATTTGATAATCTTATAATTTCATTATTTTTTCTTATAATTTCATTATTTGAATGCTTTTATAATTTACTAAGAATGTATTCAAAGCATTGAATTGTTCTAATTGCATTTAATTTTCTAGAAGGGAAAACTAAAGATTTTTATTTAATTGAAAATATTATTAAAGAAGAATTGCAATCACTAAAATATTCTTTACTAAATGCCATATTTCAATAGTGAACTTTATATATATTTTTAAAACTTATATAAAGTGAATAAGCCTTATCGTTATAGAATGAATGGAATATATTTTTTTAAAAAAATTATGACCTTAGAGTATGTTGCCAAGATTATTTTATTTATTTTCATTAAAATGAAGATTACAGATGACTTTTGGAAATATTTTTCTGAATGAAATATTAATTGAGAATTATTTTTTAAAAATTTCGTTTTATTCCTTATACTTTTATGATAAAAAAAAAACAACTTGAAAATTGACAGCTTTTCTTTTCACTTAACATGAATTTTATCACAAAAGGTTTTTGTCTAATTGATTAATATTTATGTATTGATTTATTCACTTTTTAAACTGATAAATAAATGTCATAAATTTATAATTCTAAAATAAAATAGTGAATAATATGTTAATTTTTTATTCAGCCTACCATTAAGAACAAAAAACCCGATTTCACCCTTTATTCAATAAAATAAGAAGCACATCTAGAAAATATCGTTTATAATTTTAAGTGATTTGACAGCATTATTTTAAAGGCAATTAAACATGGTTTTTCGATCTGGTGTAATTATTAACATCTGCATATAATTAAACATTTACACGTTGAATACGAAGGATAAAATTATGAAATTTCCACTAGCCAAGAATGTATCGAATGTATCTCTAACTATTACATTCTCTTAGAAATCAATATTTTAAATTTGCTCTTTTCATTAATTATACTTTTATAGAGATATAAACAGCAATGTAAGATGAATGGAGATCACGGACAAAAAGCTGACATTTATAGCTGCGTTTTCAATGTTACATGGATATTACATCATTTTACTTCATCAATAAACTGACTTTTTGGTATTTATCCAAAGAAATAAAAAAGAAACATTTTAAGCAATTTAACAAGATATAGTTAGTCCACTCTTGCATCTAAAGAAAAAAAATGTTATTTAAATAAAAAGAATGTTCACAAGTTTCCTTATTTTTTGCTGAAATTCTTCAACTGTTGTCTCTTTGGATACCAGGATTGATTATTTTATTATCATTCAAAACTCTAAATGTCTTCTTTCTATACATAAAACAATTCTATTAATATATAAACGTTAAGAAACAGTTCAAGATTTAAATTTTTCCCCAAGAATGTTTACATAAGGAACATACTTCGAAAACATATTTCAAAACAAAAATAAAAACAAAATAACCGGTTTAAACTATTACTTAGTTGAATATCTTAACAACCCCTTGTCGAAATATGCTAGGAAATGAAATTGAAACTCAAATGCAATTTTGAAATACTCTTTGAAAAAATAAGAATAAATGAAAAAGAGTTTGCACCCCATGGAATAATGGAGAGATTTGCTTAAATTAAATTTGTAAAAGTAGGATATATAACTCTGTAAGTGAAGTAAGATTGAATTTCAGAAAAGGAGATTGTCTTCTTCAGGTAATAGAACACCCTCAGTATTTTAGCCACCTTTGTGGATTTTCCAACTTTGAGAGTATTCTATTAAATTCAGATGGAATTTCCACAGTTTTCAGAGAAAAAGAAATATGTATTTTTTTTTGTTATGTAATGCCATGTCATTTGTTTTCTGTTATGTAATATCGCTTTTTTTCTTTTATTGAAAAATGTGCAAAGCCAATTTGAGAATGTAAAAAATAGCATGAGTAAGAAATGAAATCTTGAATTGAATTGAAATGAGATTCTGAGTAGAAAATCCGGCATATGTTTTCTTTAAGAAAAGGAATCGCATGCTTAAATTAGATTCCGACGTACTGAAAAATCACAATAAAATGAATAGTGTTTTGAAAGAAAGCCTTTTCTTTAGTAGTAAAAACTATCAACTTTTATATTAATTCTCTTCATTGTTTTATTATTTATACAAAAATAATAAATATTCAATATCGGCAGTTATTTTTTTCCAAAGTAATAATAAGATAGTATCAATGATTTGAAGTAAAATTTAATTTTATGAATCTTCTATTTATTAGTTACCAGATTGATAATTATTTAATTTTGAATCTAAAAATTTCGATATTTTTTTATCCTTTTTGATTAATAATATTTCATTTGAGCTAAGAACTATTTTTATTTTGATCTTTATAAAATTAAAAAATATATATTGGAGCTCGTTTCAATTTTAACGATGGAATTTATATGGCTGTTAAAATGGCAAAATTTTAAGTATTAATTATGATTCACCATATTTAATAGCATATATTATTGCAGGCATAAAAACATAGATTATATAACAATCCACTAGCGAATTGTTATTTTAATTAATTTTATATATATATATATATATATATATATATATATATATATATATATATCGACAAATAATCCAGTGTCTTGAAAAAAATTATTCGTTAATTAATAGTTATTTAAAGTAATTTAATTAGAGCATAAAGATCTTGAATTTTAATTCCTTTTTTTATATTAAGAAGATTATTAAAAACACTCTTTAATTGGAGTGATTAAAGAAATCTTGTGGGCGTTTAATCTCCTTAAAAATATGGCTTTAGAATATTCAAAGTTGAATTTATTTTTATTCTAAAACTAAGACGAATCCTTAAAATGTATTTAACTGTTAACACATTAATATTAATTTTTATCTCTGAGATATATCTGTAAAGAAATCAGGAATGGAGTTTTTGTAATTTTGATCAAATTTTTAAGATAAAATATTCCACGATTTTTTTCTGAAAATCTTAAATTTATTCCAAAATAATGAATAAATTTACAGAAATATTAAATATAATGTATGCGTCTCGTGAGATTTGTTGAAACTTTAAACTGTAAATCGATGAACATTTCTATAAAATATATCTTGTGGTTGGAAGATAGACTATAGTAATTGAATTTTTAATGGCCCTATGCTGTTATAAAACAATTCCATTAAAATGGCTCCTTTACATAAAGAACAGAAAAGGTGTAAATCTAATAAAATAACATGGCTTTTATGGCTATCATAATTTGGTTCTTAAAAATGATTTGTTGAAGAAATCATGTATGTCAAGTTTCATAAATGAGATTTAATTCAAATTAACTACAAACCTTACACAGAGAAATCACGTAACTAGTGTATAATAAAAAATATTTTTAAATTAATTTTACAAATTAATTAGTTAAATTAGGAAAAATATTCAGTTGTTTTAACGAACCTTGACAATAAATTTTCATTTTCTCTGAAATATGTTGTAGCTGGTATTTAACTTTTTTCAAGTTGGAACATGATTTCAAGCTATCAACACTTAAGTTTAAATTATTATTAATACTATGTTGATAAATTAAATAATTTTTCTTTCAGAAAACTGAAAAATATTCTGAAAGAGATAGTTTGACATTTGCCCACAATTATTAATAATGAACTATAATAGATTCAATTTCGTTATGTACAGGGTGTCCGTAACTAAACAACTCTACTTTAAAATTGTCTGCAGATGAAACTATTGTTCAGAAAGTTATAAAATTCTGCATAGGACATAATGAAGGGATGGGAATTTGTTTGAGTGAATAAAAAAATAAAAAAAATACAAAATTACGGCACTAAGGGCAGTTTTTCTAATGAATTACATATTTAGCATATTTTTGACAAATTTATTTGCAGAAAGACATATTCAACATGACAGCCATCATGTTCAGCTTCCATCTGGAATCGGTAGATAGCATGTTACATAGTTAAACAGAGTGGGTTCTGGGAAATAGTAGGAATATGCTCTGAGATGCTGCTTTTTATATCTGGTAAAGTTTTTGGGTTATCACCATTTACCAGATGTTTTAAAAGTCTCCAAATCCAAAAGTATCATGGATTTAAATCTGTAGACCAAGGAGACCACAGATGATGAAAGTGACAGCTGATGGCACATTCTTCTGTAAATGGATTATAGGGAACGTCATTTACACAATGACTAATGAGAAGAGGAGCACTATTTTGCATGTAAATTGTACTGGCATTGAAAGGCATTGACTTGCTTGCTATGGTCAATTGGGGAACATGCTATCTTACGATTCCAGATTGTACCAGAAAATGATTGCCGTCATGTTGAACATGCCTTGTTGTAATTCAATTTGTCAAAAATATGATAAATGTGTAATTCATTTGAAAAACTGTTCCTGGTGGCGAAATTATGAACTTTCTTTTTCTTCACTCAAACAAATTCCCATCCCTTCATTATGTCCTATACAGAATTGTATAACTTTCTGAACAATAGTTTCGCCTGTTGGCAACTTTAAACTAGAGTCGTTTATTAACGGGCGCCCTGCATTTCTGAAGTAAAATGGGAAATTCCAATACAAATGGGAACGAGGACCTTTAAAGTCACTAAAAACGTCCAGATAACTAAATATGGCTCATCAGTGGCAGTTTTCTGGCATCTGATTTGCAACTCAATATAATCCTTCTGTAAAATTTTATGATAAACAGAGAAAGTGAAAATATTTATCATTTTTTCAAAATATTTATTAATATTTCATTTGTGATTGAACGAAATAAGGTATTTTCGGTATTCGTATCTAAATTGCTAGACACAACACAATTTTATTTTGACTTTTCCCCATTTATTTTAGAAAAAATTACAACCTTTATTTTAAATAGTGATACTAATATTGCTTCTAACAAGCACAGAGTACTGGTTCAGGGACAGACTTTACACATGTTTTTATTTTCACATTGCTGCACATAAGAGTTCCATGCTTCATGATATAGAAATTAAAATCGAATATGCACCAAGGACAATGTTTCTCGAATGTTTGAAACCTGAATGTTGCGAAAACTATTGTTTACTGTCTGGGTCACTTAAGGAATATCGTTTATCTAGGCTGCTGGGCTTTTAAATTACTACTTAGCATGCATGCTATTGTAAAGACCTACTGAATGTTATTTGAACTTAAAATTCGGCTCAAAATTTTATACGAATGTATAATTTGTAATAAGACTGAATACTAAACTTAAGGATCATTTTTTATATTTTATTATTATTAAATTCTATTAAAAAGACAGAAGATCCATTTCTTTTGAATGAATTTCATTCGATATTTGATGGGAATCCGCAAATTCAGTAGAAAGAATACAAAGACCCCATCCATCTGGCTTAAAGTATTTTTGAGTTATCTTACTTATCAAAAATCAGACATTATTCCAAAAATGTCATTTTCTTTTTCTCCGAGTCTAAAAGAAGGAGTTTCGACAAAATAACGATAACGATATTTTTTTCTCTGAGATTAAATTATAATCTTTATTCCAAAAAAAAAAATTTAAAATTCTGTCGTTTAAAATAACACTATTCTTTGTTTTAATTCAGTCATGTATTCCCGATTTAAATGTTATAAATGGCCCTCTCATTTCAAATCAAGAAAATATATTGGATTATTTTACAAAATTGAACTATAAAAATCAATAATATAATTCAAAATAAAATGGAAAAGAATAATAAAACTTTCTATCGTAAATTTCAAATAACCATTTGAGAAATTTTTTAAAGTCATTATTTATCTTATTAATTTAAGTCATTGGCCGATTTAAACCGGTTTGAAACAATCACGAGATTTTTCTATTGGTCTATATGCCCCTATAATATATAAATATGTATATATATAACGGTAATTTATTTTAACTTTCCTGCTCACTTTTTTAGTTCGCAAACAAAGTTTTGAAGTTCGACCGATTTTGTGATGAAACAACAGCTATGATATCATAGTACTTCGTAAGCCTTTTAAAAACGCATCTGCTGTCAAAAAAGCATTCATAATAAATATGCAATACTAGTGAAAACATATAAAAATAAGTTTTGCCCGTAAATTTCGGAAACATCAAAACCTCCTAACCAAAACAATGCCATGTTCTCCCATGTTCTCACATGATAATAAATCTAGGACTTGAAAAGTCAAATAAAAATTAACGGAGGAAAAACTTTAGTGTTCTTTGAATTAGAATAAGATATTCCAGATTCAGGTATCCGTGAAAAAGATAAGTAAGAAATAGAATTATTTGACTAAATTCCTACAAAACTTAGAATATAAATAGAGCTGGAAGCTTTGAATAATGAATAGTGGAGAAATTCGATTCAAAATGTCTCTCAATGAACAGTGTGTTTCACCTTTAAAAAGTTCAGATTGGTTTGAAATTCTCTAGGAATTTCATTATTCTAAAATTGACTGAAAAGGAAACATCGCACTTTAAACAATGATAAATATTCAGTAAACCCAATTTCTACACAATTTTTTTCTTCTAAATACGTTTAGGATGGAAAATAGAAAAACTAATCTTGTTAAAATAAACTCTAAGAAGAAAAGAAAAGGTTTAAGAAAATGCCATGGCCTTTGAGAGTAAAATTCTCGCAAAAGGATATCGATCTTTCTAAAGTAATGTTATATATTCTGATTTTACCCTTTTAAATAGTGAATTCATCATGAAACCGTACTGTGTGTGTGTGTGTGTGTGTGTGTGTGTGTGTGTGTGTGTGTGT